>SNQJ01S0059377.1:46527-60119 GCA_010110895.2 Picea sitchensis
AAAATTTGTCGCATAGATCCACAGTGTATTCAGGTGGCTATGCTATGTTATGACTACATGGATCCACAGTGTATGATTGGTGGCCATGATCTTTGTTTATGATGTCATCAATCTATGATCTGAGTATGGGAATGCCTACCTCAGAAGGGATATATATTATATTCTGCTGATGCTTGGTTGTTCGCAGGTTTTCGATTAGATGTGTTCTTAGTTCTTGACACACACATGCAGCTTACAAAGTCCGTTGACTGTCACTGATTCCACTCTCAGACTTTGGGGGGCATTCTGTTATCCACAATTTTGGTCATTGTGATGATGTCATGATGAGGTCATGATGATTGAAAATCAAGCTCTTTACCAAGAATATTTTCCTGAGAAAAGTTACAGTTGTCTTCTTCTAGAATTCACATTTTGAAACATGTTCGCAGGTTGCTTATATAGTCACCTGCGAGAATGCTTGTTTCTCGCAGGCTGCTTTAAGCTGGGGTGCGAACTTCTCGCACTGTACTCATGGTTAGGGTGCGAACATGCTCTTAAAGAGGAAAAAGATAAAAATCTCGAACCTTCTAGAAGGGAATCTTCTAGAAGGGTGAGTTGGCTTTCGAATGGTTGTTCAATTACTGGCTTTCCAGATATCTTGGGATCATTCCCTATCCAAGTAACTAAACTATCTTCTCCTATATATTGAGGAGATCGCTCATGGAAAAGGTTAAGCATAAGAAAGCAACAAGAGATTGATTGGAGAATTGTTAGAAGCCTGTATGGACAACTGATGCTACAGCAACAAGAGACTACAGCAAGGTCATCACAAGTGGTTGATTTTCTTCATGCATGAGCAAGTGTGTGTGTCAGAGCTAGGAGCCATCGAAAGGAGACCTACGACATCAAGGCTCAGGTTGTAAGTTTCTCTTTCAATTAATTAATACAGTAATATGTCCCTTTCCCATAAAGATGATGTCACTTTATTACATGATTCCTTGATCACATGTATAGACTAGCTATTGAATACATTAATCTGCCTTTACTTTGATTGGTTTGTTCTGTCGTGATCTGAACAGAGCAAGAGCATCGGAGCGAAGCTTGGAACAACAGAGACTTAGGAAATCATTCATAAGGTATGTTCATATTCCTTTATCTCTTAGTTCACTCAATAGGCTAGATCTAGGGAAAGAGTAGTATTCTGTCCTGTTTTGTTCTAGATCCAGGTGGATATAGGGAGATCGGTTCGTGTCCGCGATTTTTCCTGGGTATATAGGCTCAGTTGTTGTATTTTGTAAAGGATCGATGGTAGAGCAAAGCTCCCGACTGTAATGTTTTAACTGCTATTCTAGCTTTCAGATTATTTATCTGTAGATGAGATTTCTTGTTTTATGACAGACAGTTCTTCTTACTCTGACTATTTTCGTCTCATGCTAAGAGAGTTCACGATAGACTGAGTCGCGCGAATTATTTCAGTGCTGTTGTGATAAATGATTTATCATTGCATCTTTGTATTCTCTAGTTTTCTGTATTTAAGTGCGAGAATATCTTGCGTTTAGATGCCTTCTTCCTCAGTCTGTTAGAAACCTGCTGTTTATAACAGACCTCTACACTCTTCTCATATAACTCTTCCGCCTGTTCACCCTTTACTATAGCTCACTCTCTGAAGTTTACGCAAGACCTCACTTGTTCATGCATACCTAGCCTAGTTTCAGAGTTGGAACGATGTTGTTTTGAGTTGGCTTCCATTTGGTCACCCCATCTATAAACCACCGTGACATAAAACTGATGGGTGTCGGGCTCTGCTCCTGCAAGCAATCCAGGAGTGACTTCCATCGCCAACACCAGCCATCTATCCATTTGAGCGACGTCAACCTACTTCAACTATGAAATTTCAATCTGAGCTTCATTTAAGCTTTCTTTGATGTCCAATTGATTCTTTATAACATTGATTTGTCCTAGTATTCCAGCACAATTGTCCTTTCCAATGCCTAGTGATTTTTTATCTAGCAAAAAAAAATCCTCTTGACAATCTTCCTTTATTTCTTTGGCCATTTTTTTACTCTCCTCTATATTGGCCTCCCATGCCTTTAGTATGATATCACCCTTAATTTGGTCTATGAAAGTCAATCTAGGAGTTACTAGCACCTCTTCTCTAGCCGAAGATATGACTGCCTTTTGAAAGGTGGTTTAGGCTACATTATCCTTTTTTTCTCTAAAAATAATATTATCTAATGATTCACTCATCTCCTGAAAATAATCTTGGATGATCTCTACCTTAGAAAATAGGCTTTGTTGTACTGCTTCCAGCTTTTGATGCACTTCCAATGCCTGGGCTTGAAACATTGCTATATTAACAACTTGGATTTCAGTAAAACTCAATTTAGCTTGCAACTGCCTTACTAATTCTTCTTGTTGGATGACATGCCCTTAACTTGATTGAGCTGTCTTGTGTACTTATTCAAGATCTGATTTAATTCGTTGAATTTCTTATTTGTCTCTATCATGTTCGAGTCCTTTGCTGACCTCATTTTTGATATTATTCTCTGCATTCCTTATTTGATCTCACAACTGATTTATCAACTGATTCCTCTGCCTTAGCCTTTCTTTTTGATTATCAACAAAAAATAAATTGGTCTTTGCAAAAGCTTCTAAAGAGCTTGCCACCTCTGTAGAAAAATATTCTTCTTCCAAATTTTGCCCATCTAATAATACTCTGTGTTATTTTACCATTGCACCCTCTCTCATGTGCATTTATTTCTTCATGACGACCTTTCATTTCTTACTGAAAAAGAACTCGGTGGGAGGTATCTCCTCAACAGAGATAGGCGTGAAATCGCTTATGAACATTGCCTCTGTATTAGGGTTTCCTCTGGTGAACTATAATGGTGTGATAACCTCAATGAGGTTGTCGATTTTTGTGGACAACTTTTTCCCGGCTTTTCCAGTAGTTGATTTCTCAGGCGAAGACGGTAGTTTATCTTCTCTTTTCTTTATTATTGTCTCTTTTTTATATTTTCCCTAGTTGTCTAGTATCTTCGTCTCTGGGATAATTTCCTTCTGAGTTGAGACCTCAACTTTCTCCTAGTTTTCCAGGGTTTCTTGTTTGGCAGAGCTTCTGAATTATGGATTTTGGGTCTCTACTTATTGTGTATCTAGAGATTTTAGGCTTTCCCCTGTAATACTTTGGGTAGGCCGCTTCTCGAATGTTTTTGGAAATTGTAAAACTCAACCATTTCACCAGGCAACAAATCTCGCACTTGGCTCAGAACTTCTTGGTAAGATCTTACCCCTCGGAACATTTCATCATGAGGGGACTCTTCATGTTCATATCTTTTAAGATTGCACCCGGCCATATGGTTTCCCACGACCCTCTGTGGGTCATGGTTCTTGAACTCAATGCTAACCATCTTTATCTCTTCTAAAGCTGAAGCCTCCACCCTGGAGTGGCTGAAATCCAATAAGAAAAATGAACCAATAGACAAAGGAAAATATGGCCATACCTTTTTCTGCATGACTTTTATCTCTTTACTAATCCCGTTGAGTACAGTTTGATGTGCAACTTCGTGGCACACCAGTCTATCTGATAAAAAATGAGGTAATGCGTATGGAGGGACCGAGCAACTGAAAACTCTGATATAAGAGAAATATTCCTCTATGTACCAGTCTTCCACTTTACTCATGCTAACCATAACCTTGTCTGAAATTCTTGGTGGTGGGTGACCAAATATAACAATATGCATCGACACCCTACCCATTTAAAGATTTCATAAAAGAAATCTTTTTCCTTTTCTTCCCAGAGCTTTGAATGATAATCATCAATTGGTTCTACACTATCTGGAGTCCAACTCCAGCTCATCAGTGGGAAAGGCGTCATGAAATAGATAACCCCCATAACATAAGCTGACATAAAGAATGGGGTTGGTTGCCCTTTGGTTTTCTTCGTTTGGTATTCTGATATTTCGCTAGCCAGATTATCTGACAATATCTTTACCCAGTTAAAAGAAAATCCTTCCCCCACCGAGTGAATAATGGGAACCCGTGGTAGGAAGAAATGGGTCATTTTCTCTTTTCCATAATTTATTCACATCATCATGGCTAAATACATGAACTATGGTTCAAGTGATGAGATGGAAAGATTCGGCTCTGAACTTTTCAGGGTGTGAATACCAATCTTTGATTAGGTCAGAAAGACTCTTTCCAAAATGATCACACTCCTTGTTATTAAAATTCACAAGAAAATTGGCGTTGTAAATGAAGTTCGATGTTGTAGACAATTTATACATGACATGTATGTGTTCCAGTCAAAATGAGCCAACAACTACTTTATGGGAGTTGAATATCATTTGAGTCAGGATATCTACATGATCCAATGCCCATCTAATCATGTCGGTGTAAGGTAAAAGCCTCAACTTGGTTTCTATCTTGTGCAGTTCTTCTTGAGAGATAATCTTATATTTGGTAGATAAGTTATCCTTTTCATTGTCACTTGAATCATCAAGACAGTTTACCACTTCGTATTGTATGGTGTTGAACACATGCGTTCAGGTTTTAACTTTGTTTATACTTCTGGGCAAAGTATCATAAATAAGGTCTGTGTTCTGGACAGAAATTTCACCAGCTACTTTAGGTGCTTTCCGTGGAGTGATGATATCAAATTCAAAGTTCGGTTACCTGTTACAGTGAATGATAATGCATAAAACTAGTTATTTCGCTAAGCCAACTCTAAGAAATCAAGAAAGTGATTTAGAACTAAAAATCATTTTTGCCTTAAACACACAAACCATGCATATACCTTCACTGACAATGCGTTTAATTCCTTTAATAAAAATATTTGGGCGTTAAAATCTGATCCTATTTGGAATCATTTCCCTAAATCAGACATTAATTTCATTTATGGTCGATATCTTGGGAAAAGCACATAACTTGTATATATCCGAGTTAATTTTAAGCAATAGATTAATTAGAGCATAATCATCATTTAGTACCTTAATTAATCATATCTAACACTTAACCAATTTTCGGCATTTTGGGTCTCGGGGATATTTAAAGAAATTTCAACTAAGAGTTACGAAACGCGAAATCGCAACAGGTTTTTATTTAGTATAATAATATTTAACTTTTTTAATTAATCATGATTAGTTTAAAATGTTGGGGTTTAGGGTACCGGGACTTCAAAGCCTTTATATGTGAGAGCATCTCGAATCGTGAAGTCGCGACGAGCGATGAGATTTACTTTTTGTTAATCTTACTTAATCATTAATGAACCCAGCTTAACATTTAATTACTTTCGTGAGTTCGGGTATTGGGACTTCAAGGATGCTCAATATCGAACCTTCATATTTCGCGAAACCCCGACTCTCAAAATTTCAAAAGAAAACATTTATATAGATTGATTCATTAATTAAAAAGGAGGCTCCATAATCTGCTAAGAAATTGAAACCTTTGGATTGATCTTAATATTTCATTTTGACGGTGATTATCCAAGTGCATTTTCATGCTTTTTATTTAAAAAAAATGAAATTTATTTTTAGTCTAAGGTTTAGAAAAATATATATGTTTCAACAAGAATCACCAGATATTATCATAGATTTATATAGGGATTCTCCAAGATTTCATACCCTATCACATCATTACAAAATAAGGGAACCAATTTTAATTGGTCATAGAAATGTCAGGACTGTTTTAATAAGTTAAAGAATTGTTAGCAACCACACCCATTTTAAAGGTAGCAGATCCGAACAAAGACTTCACAATCCGTGTGGATGCGAGTAAAGAAGGTTTGGGATGTGTCCTAACTCAAGAAGGGAACATTATTTGTTATGAGTCCCAAAAACTAAAATATCATGAAGGAAACTACATCACTCATGACTTAGAGTTAGCAGTTGTAATAGACGCTTTAAAGATGTGGCGACACTATATAATGGGTATAAAATTTTTGTTATTGACTGATAATAGTGGTGTGAAATTTTTGTTTAGTCAACCAAACCTCAACGTAAGGCGAGCAAGGTGGTTGGCCTTATTGAGAGAATTTGACTTCGAGGTAAGACACATCAAGGGTAAGTAAAATAAGGTGGCTGATGATTTAAGTATAATAATTCATGGGCTGTTTTAAATAAACATTAGCAGGGATGGAAGCGATCTTCAACAGAGGATAAGGGATGCAAGTAATAATGATTAAAATTACATTAAAAAAGTGGCAGATTTACGAAATAATGCATAAAATTTAGACAGAACAAATCTGAGTTTGGACAGAAATGGTCTTCTCAGATTTAATAACAGATTATATATACTATATTTTGCTAAATTAAAGTCAACTATTTTGGACGAAGTACACAAGAAACCAAATTCTGGTCATCCCGGATACCAGAAAACGGTAACAACACTAAGGAAGTTATTTTATTGGCCTAATATGAAAGGCGAGACAGAAGAATACTTATCTAAGTGCCAAGATTGTCAACAAGTTAAAGTTGAACACCAACATCCAATCGACCTATTGTAGCCTCTACCTGTGCCAGAATGGAAATGGGAGACTATATCACTGGATTTTATTACAGGTTTTCCTAGAACTCAAAAACAAAATGATTCAATTATGGTAGTAATCGATAAGCTTAGTAAGTCTACACACTTTATTCATGTAAAGTCTACTTTTAAAGATATTAAGATCGCTGAAATATTCATGAAGGAAATTTTTAGACTGCATTGTATTCCAAAAATGGTGATTTCCGACAGAGACGTAAAATTTACATCGACTTTTTGGAAAGAATTGTCTGCAGGGTTGAATACTAACTTGAATTTTAGCACAAGCTATCATCCATAAACGGATGTACAGACTGAATAAAAAAACCAAATTGTAGAAGATATGCTACGAATGTACGTAAGGACGAAACCAAGTAAGTGGGAAGACTACCTGCACTTGGTGGAATTTGCATACAATAATGGTTACCAGACATCGACTAAGATGATCCCCTTCAAATTTCTATACGGCAGAAAGTGTACAACTCCAATTAGTTGGGATAACCCCATTGATAGACTCATGGTGGGACCAAAAATGATCCAGGAAAGGAGAGTACGGTAAGAAAAGTACAACATAATTTAAAAGAGGCACAGGACCGACAAAAAAGTTACATGGACCTGAAAATAAGACCCCAAGAATTTCAAGTTGGAGACCACATATATTTAAAAGTCAAAGCAAGTATAAGTTCACTAAATCTAGGAAGATGTGCCAATTTGGCACTCAGGTTTTGTGGTCCTTTTGAGATATTAGCTCAAATTGGACCCGTGGCATATCAACTTGCACTTCCTGCAAATTTGAAAATTCATAATGTATTTCAAGTTTCTTTGTTAAAAAATTATGTTCATGATCCTACCCACATGATCGATTGGAACATGGTGTAGGTGGAACCAGAAGGTGCGTTCCAAGCAGAACCTCTGCGCATTCTGGACAGGAGAGAAATAACACTATGGAACAGAGTCGTCGCTCAGGTAAAAGTGCAATGGAAGCACTTTAGTCCTGAGGAGGCTACCTAGGAATTGGAATAAGATTTGCAGAAATCTCATCCAACCATGTTCTGAGAAAGGAACGAACACTGAGGACAATTTTGTATTGAAGGGGGAAAGGATGTAATATCTCCAAAAATAAATTATTTTGGATGACTGAAAATACTTAGGAATTTATTTCCATTTTTGGAAAATTCGAATTTGGAAAATTATTGTCATTTATGGCAATTTTGAATTGGGAATTTAGTTAATTGTAATTAATTATTGTAACTGGTTGGGCAAAGATTTGATTTTCCCAACTAAATCTTTGACTATGACACTTGTAAGAGACAAACAATTTATATATTTATTGTTGAGAGACAAATGGAACAACCAGGTTGAAATCAGCTGACTATGACCCCATGAGTGGGGAACATGCTTGAATTACCTCAGGGATGAATTTTACAAGTGGAAAATATAGAATTTGTCCATTGGTAGCCCCTGAAAATTAGGGATTTTTAAAGCTGCGTAAATTCCCAAGGGGAAAAGACCTAGGCACAAGATGCTTTTGCATATATAGCATATGGGAAGAGGTAGGATGCTGCCTAGTATGATAGGGAAAGATGGGCTTGCTGTTACGAGCACTAATTCTTAGTGTGAGGCAAGGAGAACTTATGATCTGAAGAAAGATGAATTTGTTGTTATGAGCACTATTTCTGAGAGTGAGGCAAGGAGAATTGGGATCTAAAAGAGGACGATAGTGAAAGAGGAGTTCAAGGTTCACCTTCATGGATTCATGGTCAGGCTAGGGGTGAATGAAACAAGTAATTTGGCTATTCTGTTCTATGGTTGGGTGGAACTTGGTTGTTCCATTTGTTTTCCTAGCAATTTGTTCAGATATGTTCTTCTACTCTTCCCTGGTTGATCGTTTTGTTGATTAATAATTGGTAGACTGTATTTACTTAGTTCTGGTTAAATGTTCTATGGATGAATGACTGATAGAATCCATATTCTTGTTGGGTAGAAGGAAATGAATTATTGATTAATCCTTTACAGTTGAATTATGCTTTGAGTAGAGTCAAGGACGACTGTTGTATGTG
The DNA here is from genome assembly GCA_010110895.2 of Picea sitchensis. Classification (NCBI taxonomy): domain Eukaryota; kingdom Viridiplantae; phylum Streptophyta; class Pinopsida; order Pinales; family Pinaceae; genus Picea; species Picea sitchensis. The sequence continues at coordinate 55,086 of SNQJ01S0059377.1, forward strand.
CTAACCATTGATAAATCTATTGAAGTTTCTTGAGTAGAGATAAGAAAACTGTTGTATGTATTATTATTGATGAAAGTGTGAAAGTTTCCTATCCCTGTGATATAATCTATGGTCTACAACAGAAAACAATTAACAGATCGATTTGTGACTGATATTAAGGAAAGTTTAAATTGTACAATTACCAAATGGGAGTTTGAACCAGTATCCAAATTGGACTATATATGTATATGTGTTGTTACTTATAAGGATTCTCCGAGCTATATGAACATCTATTACACATGAAGCTATGTTTCGATTATTGTAAGAAATTTCCTCTTTAGCCGACTATGTTAACTATAACAAAGGGGTTATAGTTTCTTTTCCTTTTTAATCTCATGAACAAATGTCCAGGGACTTAAATACATAAACCTGTTACCTTTTACAGAGTTGGTCCCTTATTTAAGTGATTCTTCAAACTATAAATAACATTTGCGATCATAAATATTGATTAGGGAAAATCGTCTCCAGTAGGGATTTCCCCCTCTATCCTTTCTTTAAGGATTGAAGCTAAATTTAACCAGCTGTCTATAGGAGCCTGGTATAAAAACTACCAAGAAAATAGTATGTTAGGGTAGATCTGTATTTTTTTCAATAGAATCTGGGTCATTAGATCTAGTGTAGTTGCAAGAAGGTTAAGGTCAAGAGACTTTCGAAATTTGGAAGCTTAGGAGAGAATAGTGTGAAACTGCAGACAGAGCACAAGTGTGTGAAGGGCCGAAGTCATGTTTCATTGATGAAAGCTCAGGAGGGACAATTCTTTCAGAAACACATACGAGACCTAAAGCTATAGGGCTCGCAAGGGAAATTTGGAAGGCATAGTCTTTGCAACGTTTTGAAAATATCCCAAGTTAGGAAAGAAAGCGAAAACAAAATTAAGGATGAATAGTGGTTTTAAACATTGAGAGGTATCACTTAGAAAAGTGTCTAAGTCCTAAAGAGTTGAAGTGTCTAAAGGTGGAGCACAAAAATTTTGAGATAATCGAAGGTGTAACGTCCCCATCGTTACGACTACAAGTGAAGCAAAAAGTGCAAATTTTTTTTTTTTAAGGCAGGAGGCAACAACGACAACAGTTAATCATCGCAACTTGACGACGAACACAACACACACAGACTAGTTAACAACAAACAACGATTCAGACACTAACACGTCAGGTGACTAGATGAACATGCGATAATCAAGACAGATAGAAATGACTACCCACCCAACCCTAGCAAGGCGACGCCTACAAGCTAAAGGACAACATCGATTACGAAAAACATCGGCCCACATAAGAAAGCATAGGACCCCATCCAGGTTATCATTCACCTCTATCCTTCAGGGCGTGCGATGATCCCCTTGTTGGGAATCAAGCCATCACCAGGCGATAGGCGTGACAATAGCCATGGCACAACATAACATAAATGGACCATTAACCTAGGATGAAATCAACATGCTAAAAGACTTAATTAACTGTCTCACCCATGACGACTAACCCTAGCACCCAATCGACAAGTCAACAAGACGCAAGGGAGTCCAATGACTAGATCATCCAAACAACACATTAACTTCCTTGCGCAACAACTCATTTTGTACGCATTAAATAATTATTATTACATCAATTAATTCATGTTAACCCTTCTCCAATTACGTTATCAGATATGCAATTTCCTAAGGACGAATTCGCTCTCGTTTAACTGAAATAAAAATGGGATGCGTCCTTTAAAACAATATAACCTTGTCCTTTAACCTGAATCTGCTATCCTTTAAACTAGAATAATAAAACAAAATTTCTATCTAGGGAACACATTTAAAAATTGTTATCTATATAATCTATATATTGGTATTACAGTATCACATTAGATATAAAAACGATGCCCTTACATAATAAATTCGCTAGTTACACACATCATGCAACGTACTAGACCCAATGCAGCTATCTACAAAATATCAATGTTGTCTAAATTTAGTTCTCTATATAATCTCTCTCTACACAAATAAGAGCTATTAGGGATAATATCAGTGATGATATAAAATTAAAGACATGGTCGTCTAATTAAAGTGTTCTCCCTTGATGATATTTATAATAATGATATGTAATGATGATATGTACTATCCCATTGCTAACATACACCTCCTACCACACCAAGGTTATCACATAACCTTAATAACATAGTCATAACGTTGTAAACAACAGTAATGATACAATATTAAAAGTGATGTATAGTATCACTGTCATTTAAAGCTATGAGATAGCCAGGAAAAATAATGAAGTGGTTGTGTAATGCATGTAACATAAAATCGTTGGGTTATAGAATGTATAAATCGCTGCCATATATATACTATCTAAATATCAATTAAATAACTGATGTTTAAAAATAAGTTCGCTGCCATTTCACTTGTAAAAACACAACCATTACCTCCTAAAAAAATGCACCCAATATACTAGTGAAAACACAACATCTACACAATAAAAACGTCGTCTGATACATTCGTTGTATGTCTAACAACACATGACAACCTTAATATAAATTCGTTGTCATTACACGCCACTGGTTACACAAGAGAAACACCAACCAAGGCACAGTAAAATCATTGGTCAATACACAGACGATAGGCTGTCCACACCTACAATTCACAGTAAATGCGCCCACCATTACGGGCACACCAGCAAGAATTTCATCAACTAAATATACCGTCCACGCAACAATCGATCGTTGTGCTTCGAATTTTGGGGATATCACTAGAATTTACATCAGATATATTTCAGACATATACATATATTATTGGAATACGCATATATATACATATCACAAAAATACACATCTTATCTCAGGAATGCGCATCATATCTATGTATCAGATATTGCTAACCACGATATATAAAACTCACTGTTCTCACTACTCCGTCATGCATTTATATAATACGTTGTCAAGAACACATAACCACATTATATTCTACAACTCAAGTAATATAAAATATAGACATGAGTTTGCTGGTTACAATCTACCGTCACCCATTAAAGACAAAATCATTGTTAATGTATTTACATTTTCTATACTAGGAAAACACAGGGTAATCAACTATTTTTCTATCCAAACGCAGCATAGAAAATCACTGTCTCAAAGTTAAAATGAATGTATGTCATCACTGAAGGGATTGGCTGGTAAATCGTGGTTCAAAAATGCAGGTATGAAGTCAATCACAGACAAGGTAGGGATGATTCAATCAAGCACAAAAATTGAGAAAGGAAGAGGTTATCATTAATAAATCGTTGTCAGGGTAAATCACAAAGGTCAAAAAGAAATGATTTTGGTCCCAAGAATGGAAAATTATAGCCTTGGAAAAAGGGCAAAATCGCTAGGTAACACTTGGTCAAAAACGTTGTCTTATCCAACAACAAGGGTAGTCTCCACAAGGGTCAATCGTAATGAAAAATGAAACGAAATGCAGAAAAGGAAATGACCAAATTCTCCAGGTAATCAAGCTATGGCTGCAGTCTTAAAAGTGGCAAATCACCAGAGCATTAAATCCAGAGATGAAAATGACTTCATTATATAAAAATGCAAAGCAAAATACCCGGCAATGAGCACACCAAATAAAAAAAACACAGAGTTAAGAATTAGGGAAATAAGAACGATAACAATGATGGGTTTACTCAACACAATAAGGTGCAAGGACCCTCAATCATCCAAGGACAAACAACAGAGGTGGATGGATGACAGGAACATCCTTTGCTCATCATCCATGCACATAAAAGTAGGGCATTGAGATCCATAGGTCTATTAATGCTTAAGTGATGACCATAGATCAAGCTCTTGGCTGACTTCTCAGGCATGGAATGATGAGATAGCGACGAAGGAAAAAATAAACTGCAATCATCACAATCAGTAAACCACAGGACAGTCAAGTCATGCAGGGATTGAAGGCCATGGGAAAAAAACATCGAGCTAAAGGCTATGGAGAAATTTCAGTCATCAACTAGAATGCTAAGACAATCTTTTTCCACACTCAATTAAACATGCATAACTAAAAGCATAAATGATACTAACAATCTAACATGCAACAATAAAGGAAGCGTATCGTTGCCCATTCGCCTGCTCTAAGTTGATGTCCCCCGCGCTTCATGCAACTCACACTTGTCGACCGATGAGACTTCACCGGTACCTCCCAGCCAACGTTAGGGGTACTCTTCTTCCCCCTTAGCCCCCGAGCCACAAAGGGGCCAAGCACACTAACCAGAGAATCAACTAGCTACCAGCTCGCTTTGCAAGGCCGAGCTACCACTCCTCACTAAGCTGGGCATCCCAACTCCCACAAGCTAAGTCAGTCAAGTATAGATTTCTGCAGCATAATGTTATGCAAAATAGAAGAGTTTCATCATCCTTCTCCTCCTTCCATTATATAGAGTTTCAAAGTCCTTTACTTTCCCAAAATCCCATTTAATTAAATTTTTAATAATTTAATTCATAAAAATCCTCCCTGTACATGTGTCACCCATCCCCTTCATTCCTCCAGAAATTAATTTCATTAATTAATTTATTACCCCTATTTCCCTCACCCACCTAAAATCATTCCTAGAATCGCTCCTAGTTGTCCCCATATCCCCTTACAAGTTTTAATGACTTTCTCCCTTGTTAATTTACTAGTTGAGTTTAAATTAGAAAGTTCTTAAATGCTAGATACCTTACTAAGTTAGACTATCTTCTTTTTCCTTGCGTTTCCCCTTCCTTTTATGTTTCCCTCTTTTTCCTAGTTTCCTAATTATTTTAAATTTCCCTCTTTCCCCTTTTTATTTAAACTCAAAAAGGCATGTGAAGAAACTTACCCTTTTTCCCTTTTTCTTTTTAAGGAATAAATTTTTTTATTAGCATAATAGTAAAACAATTATTCCCCCCCTTTTAAAATTTTATCCCCAAAAAAATTTATAAGTCAATTTAATTGCTTACCCCCTTCTTGTCATAACATTAATCAAGATTATCATTATTATATATATTATATATATATATATATATTAT
>SNQJ01S0059378.1:9775-33244 GCA_010110895.2 Picea sitchensis
ACAGTCGCAAATAAAAACTCATCTTTATTACTCAAATCTGGTTTACAAAAAACTCAGTCATTACAAATGAAACCCTCTTCGAAAGAGGTTTCCCCAGTGCTGCGCTCATGCTTCCCCCCCCTTTATAATTGTTACATCTAACCCTTATTTAACTACCCTCACCCGCAATACATTACACAACTCATATTTCTGTGTTTACAAAAAATAATCTACAAGAAATGTGAAACACTTCATCTTCATAGGCTCTGCGGCTGCCAGATGCTTCGCCAGTTTTGTTGAACCATTATTAATCATTGGACAGGGATTTATGCGTGTAATTTAGGCGTTTGATTTTGCTTTTGACGCTGGGTGTCATCCTGCCAGCATCGGGGATCTCCGCAACCTTGATGAAAATTGGTGAAACGCTTCAGCTAATCCATTGCCATCGGCCCATTCTGGAGTGGATCCATCTATTTGTCCAACGTATACCTCATTTTTTGCATGATTTGACAAGATCTCCAAAATGGCCATGACAAGGGTTGCCTGAAATGGAGTAGATATTGTTTGATGGAAATATTCGTCTACATCTCTCACCATCTTAGTGTATTCTTCAGTACCTTTATCTGGAATAAGGCGTCTACTCATGGTGGGAAGATTGGGCATGTAGCCTCCATAAGCATACTGCCCGAAGTTGACTGCGGCATGGTGAGAAGATGAAAGCCACATAATAGTGGTCACTGCTTTAACAACTTCGTCTTTTGTCTTCATCTCGTACCATATTCTTGGATCGTGATTGAGATCTCTGTGCCCAACATTTACAATCTCACTCCACTAAGCTTGCAATTCCTGATCCCTTTTCATTGATCCATCGTCCTTGTAATACAAAGACAATTAGTCTGAAACCCATTGTTTCATAGCAAACCATACTTCCAGGACGTTTACGGCAAATGGGTAGTCTTTCAATCATGAGTCTGAGCTCGTTGGGCGTTGTTGGGTCCGTGAAAGCCATTCCCCTTTTAAGAAGATCGACGAGCAATCCTTGCTCGTTAAATATCCAATATTTGTAGATCGTAGATAACATCTCCATGGAGTATTTGCCCGGAGTAAAGCTTTGTTCGATAGTTCCTCCTGTATTTATTTATCTCCTACGAGCGGCTTGATTGATGTCCATTGTATCAAGATAATGAGGTATCGATAATTTGTACAGGGGATGCATTCTACTCAGTTGTCTGTGAGTAGCTATAATGAAAGGCTCCATTGATGCATGAGTTCTCAGCCAGTGACTGATCAATTGATGGTAACCCGCATGGGCTCTTGCCAACAACCATACCGCTCCTCCTTCTGTTCCATCCTCAGCAGGAGTGTAGACATTTCTAACAGCTTCTTGTTCAGCAATGGGAGGCAAACACAATTCAATGGCGATGGGCTTCAGAACTCCATCGGCTGTGAGGAAGAAAAATGTGCGACTGGCATATGTTTTATTCTCTTCCGATAGCTTATTGATACGTTCGGCATAGAGAATGTATGGATCATAGTAGTCCATAATAATGAGCCTCTTTGAGGCAACAACCTGTCCCACATAAAGGTCATCGAGGAACTTTTCTATGTTTTATTCGGTGATTGAACTCTTCTGCGCGTCGTAGATATCTGGGTCCAAGATGTTAGATGGGGGAAATGTATGTAAGCATTGAATCGCCATCGAATTCAAACCAGCTAGAGCCTGCCATGCAAATTCAAGATCGGCCTTCCATGCGCTCTCATTAGCTGCAAAAACTTGAGGGCACACAAAATCTATTAGTGGATTGTCCTTGGCAGCTTCTAGTATTCCATGGGCAAATCTAAAGGAGATTCTTGTGCTGAAGAAGTTTCCTCGAGGAGTTATATGGACTTTGAAAGCCCCGAACGTAGAGCTCTCCGATTTGTTCGAACGTTTCGAAGGTGATATCAGGCACAATCAAATTGGCAAAAGCGTTGATGGTGTACAATTGTGTTGCGGAATCTTTGCCATGCACATATACCATTTGTGTTCTTTTGGACCAATACGACGAAAATAGAAATCGCTCTTCAGCTGCAACTGTATTCACCAACAGACGAATACAAGGACATAATGCATGGCAGGGAGGTTTCTCATGAAATGTGTAAATATTGTCGGGACTCCTTGTGCTAGGTCTGAGTATAGAAGCCCGATCCCGGGAACTTTGGTCACATCCAGACCCAAACCCAGGCTCTTCCCGATCCATTTTGATTGAAAAAAGTGCAAGAGTGCACTTTCGTGACCCTGCTTTGTGTACAAAGACAGTAGTAAATTATGTACAACATGATCTTCATTTTGCAGCCGCTGGACACAGAATTCCAAACATTTGATAGCCTCATGTGTCTCATCCTTCGTACGTGGTTCACTAGAGTAACACATCGAAGTAGGAATCAATCTCCTTGGGTTCAAATTATTTGCAGCCATCCATAAAAGAAATGTAGGGCTTTTCATAATGAGAAATTTTACAAATGAGAGTATACTCTGCCGAGAAGACCTCTTGCACAAGATTAGTGTTTTTGTCTTCTTTTATAGCAGCAACTACACCTTTTATATCCATACCTACAGAAAAAGCCCGAGGTGAACTGCCCTCAACAAGAACACACTTGACCTTAGGGTCAGTAGCCCATTCCTCCAGACACTTCTTGTATTGAATGTCCATCTCTTGGGCAACACAGTCGATTTTGATATCTGTTACAACATCGGCTCCAACTAGGGATGGAACTTTCTCGTAAAGTGCCAAGAACAGTAGACCAGGTGCCTCCATCCATTGGGCGACTCCAAAATGTTGACACTTAGAACTGAAATGGGTTGCAGCAAATCAGTCCCGAGGCAACCTCGAACCACTTTGGATTAGAAGCTGCCCTCTTCCAACCCAAGAGGGATCTCTTGAAAAAATGTTACAAAATAAATTGAAATAAACGTGAAAAAGATGGGCAAATTTATGGGTAAATGATGGTCTTGGATTTTTGAAGTTTGGGGGTTAAACCAGGGAAAAGGTCCATTGGGCATGGAGTCAAATGAAAACCGAGAAAAAGAGACAATAGCAGAGATCAAATAACTTGCGGAAAGTGAGGCAAAGTAAGTCTATCTTTCAGCGCTTTGATAAATCATGATGCGGTAGTGAAAAGAAAAAGGAAAGGCCGACGTAGCAAAGGATATATGCAGAGTTCTGAAAATGCAGATTGGTCTTACACAGTTGATAGCTGGTGCAGAGAAAAGGCAATAAACAATTACAGAAAACCCAAATCCTTTCATTATAGTAGTGTTCGTACTAAAGTATAACGAAGCACCTCGGTTAGGAGAAAACAAAATGTAATGCAATCGTGATGGATTAAGGAAGACATAAAGATATGGTAACACATCAATTGTGAGTAAGTAGCATATCAAATAAATTCCAAACAGATTTAACACAACTGAAGGAGAAGAAAACATGCTGAAAGAAATCAACCGTGATGAATCTCACAGTAACAAGGAAAAATCATCTTTATTACTCCATTAATGGCTTACAAAAAAATCAGTCATTACAATGAAACCCTCTTGACAGAGGTTTTCCCAATGTTGCGCTCATGCGCGCCCCCCTTTTTGGTGTTTCAAACCTCATTCTTTTAAAAGAGAGAAAATCTAACAATAAACTCTTAGCGTTCCGGGAATCTGAACCGGTTCGCCTTCTCTGGAAAATTTCGACTGCCAGGTGTTCTGTCATAAGCTCTGCAGGCTACTTGAACTACTACCAATGGCTTTGACAAGTGGACCGAATGATCCCTGCAGCTGTAACGGATTTCTCCCTGGTTGCCCGTCAGTTCTATAATCATTATTCTTAATAATGAAATCAAGCCCCACTCTGTAGAAATTATCTCTTTTGGCTCGATTCCTAGTGCCATGGCTTGGAAAAATGAACTTCCTTTTTAGTTTCAACAACTTAGAATACATAGCACATCGATTCTATAATATTCAACGCACACCCAGGTATATGTCTTCATTCATAATCCAGCAACCATCTTGAGCTGCGGCTAGAAATAGTACTGTATTGATCATGATGAGCTAGCAGGCGGGAAGATCCGAGGGAGGAGGAGGCTGAGATTGACTTGGGGCATTTCCATCTGGCACAATCCATGCCATTTTCAGTCCCCAGCTGGTGTGAATCTCCAAATGACAATGCATGAACCAAACGCCTGGATTGTCAGCTCTGAATTGAAGAGCCACCCAACCTCCACTGGGAACTCTGACGGTGTTTCTCTGGGGAGGATCCACCAGACTGAAGTTTTTTGGGTTAGTGCGTGGATTGTAGTTCCCCGTTCCCTGCCCGACTATGAATAAATTGTATCCATGAAGATGGAGAGGATGGCTCTCCGGCCCGACGAGACTGGTATCCTGCAGGACTACTTGTATGGTGGCGTTGAAGGGAACCACTTCGGGTCTCGTGTCGTTTAGAGTTCGCATGTTGACGTGATTCTTGAGGCGTGCCATCATGTCTTTATTGAAATGAAATACAACCTCCTGTAGGTCGCGAGGCGGGAGAAGAAAAATTTGCACGGTCTCGAGCAACTGGAGGTATTCCCTGTCGAATGTGTGAGAGCCTGGTCTGAAGCGATGGTGGAACGGAGGTTTGGCGATGGTGAGAGATCCTCCACAAAGGTCAGACCATGAGTTGATTAAGTGTGAGAACGAGTATCCGTCGGCAAACATGTGATTCGACGAGAACGCCATAGCCATTGTATCTTTAAGCTGCGTCACCTGCAATGTAGAAAATCATCGGGGGACTTGGCCAATCTGCCGACCAAAGGGTAGAAAATAGACGAGCACCTTTGCCAGGCTCCAGTTCAAAAAACCACTATATATGAATCATCTGGATGGAGTGATTTTAGTTCCTTACGGACTTCCTCAGCAGTTGCATTGTGCTTTGTTGATAATATTTCTTTTTAGCTCTGGTATCGCCCAAAACAACTCTCGAATCTCCAAGGATTTCCACATAAAGAGTGTTATTTGATATAACTCCGACAAGACAACAAGAACCTGTTGAAGCTATTCGGAGCTGCGCTTCCCATAATCTTGTGACAAAATGTAAAAAATCTTCCTTAGTGGCACTGAAGGTTTTACGGAGGACCTCTGCGGACAAGTCCCCTTGCTCCAAAGCAAATTCTGCATCTGGATAAGAAATCGAGATGACCTCATTCACAACGTCGAGAAAATATTATTTTCGGGCATCTTAATGAACACAAAATTTGGACAGGGATTTCCATCTTTTGTCGCCCGAAAGGAAACAAGTGGAAATTGTCTAAAGTTCTGTGCGCGTCATAAAGACCATCTAAAATGACCGTGAAAGTGGGCATTTTTGTATAAACGTATCTGCAGGTAGCGAACTCAGGCCTGAATATAAAAGACACCGCTGAGAAATATATTTCAGTGACACGCTTGCTAGTGAACTTGAGTTCTGAGAAACCCGATGATTTCCACCACCTCTGAAGATTCCTAAGCTCTTTTCGGTGTAGAGATCGCACATCATTTAAATCTACTTTCGCTGATTCCAAATATTTTAGGTTTGAAATGTATGGCATCATAGTTTTCCCGAGCCATATATCACTGGGTCCATAATGTTCCATGTAGCTTCTAGCCTCCCGTCTCGGCATAATTCTATGCCAAGAATTTTTGAGTGCATATTCAACCTCTCCCTGAATATTCTTTTTAGGAGCCCATCTGTCAAAGGCGCCCACCTCTCGTTTTCTTCCCATTGTGAGTCCACCCCGTGGATTCTCTTGCATGCGCCTCCACGTTCTGCACCACTACTGACGAGCACCTGCTGAATGGTAACGCACCCATCATCAAGCGAATAGTAACGCCTATATGAGCCAGCGCACAACCAAATAGGTCAGTTCTTTATCATAAAACACTCTGAGGCTGCAACGTTTCTCAGGAACAGGTTTTGTAACGACTGTTTATGTTAACTGATTCTTTACTTAACTTTACTGGGATCAACTCCATATTTTCGTTGTGCATATCATGATTACTTTTATTGCGGTACTCCACTTTCTTAATAATTTTGCGTAGGTGCTCGGCTAGTGAGGAATTCAAATTGAATCATCATTGTGCAAAAGGAAGTTGTTGACTCGCGAATCTGTGGAGATTACTACTGGATGTCCCAAAATACTTGTTCTAAACAAACCCCTGTACATTTCCCGGTGCTCTTTCAGAAACCCATGCGTTTGAAAAGTAAATGGGATCAACTCTCCGAAAAGGGGCCATCCCACAGTGCCCGGGGGGAGCTTGTAGCTTCTCTCTGGGCGTCGACGTTCAACCACTAAACGCCACACGGCCAGTGACACTGCTACTACTATCCATATTATCGTATTACTACTACTGGCCATTGCCACCGCAGCTGCAGGATGAACGATGTAATAATAAAGCGTCCTATGAGAACTTTAATTTTCCGCGAAAGATGATAACTCAGACTGCTCGTTCATAGACAATTTATACGAGAATGACATGTTTCTTATTATAAACGAGGAAGTAAATCAACAGTTACCCACTGCAGTCCAGTCAACGCTTTACCATTTGACGTGATAGGTCCTATTGTCATGAGGCCAAATGTACATCAGTATGATTCCAGTTAGGGAAGCAACATAGGCCATTGTTGACATTGTAATCGCTAGGCTTCGACTGTATGAAACATCGTTCAACCCCTTTTTTCAATACCCAATAGTCATTTCGCGAGGTGATGAAATTGATTACACTAACAAGCTGTATGATGAGAAATATCCCAACGCCAAATCTAGCAACTTCACCACAGTATTGAATAAAAACCGATGGAACTAAAAAGGGGATCACCATTAGAGTGATCTACATAAGGCTCTTCAAGGGCCACCGTCCTGAATGCCATGAGTCACGAGATTCATGCAACTTTGCAGATCCAACTTTTGTAAGAAACATGGTGAAATAAAATATAAAGCAGCCCAGCCTCACATGAAGCGCACCTTCTGTACCTCCGCAGTCATGGCCTCCTTGACAGCCTTTCAAATCTTGGGCGGTAGAGTCGATTTTAATATCTGTTACAACATCGGCTCCAACTAGGGATGGCACTTTCTTGTAAAGTACCAAGAACAGTAGACCAGGTGCCTCCATCCATTGGGAGACCTAGCGTGAAAGTTGTAATTCTGAGTTCTCCTGCCAGTGAAATCACCATCAGAAAATTTTAATGGAGTCGTCAGAGCATGTGCAACCAATATTTTCCTATGACCGGCTGCTCAACCAGGCCATAAGACTGTAACAATGTCATTCTCCTAGGAATAGATATCAACTTCGAAAATCCCCGGCAACACCGCCAAAATGTTGACACTCAGAACTGAAATGGGTTGCAGCAAATCAATCCCAAGGCAACCTCGAACCACTTTGAATTAGAAGCTGCCCTCTTCCAACCCGAGAGGGATCTCTCGAAAAATGTCACAAAATAAATTGAAGTAAGCATGAAAACGATGGGCAGATTTATGGGTGAAAGATGGTCTTGGATTTGTGGGGTTTGGGGGTTAAACCAGGGAAAAGGTCCATTGGGCATGGAGTCAAATGAAAACCGAAGAAAAGAGACAATAGCAGAGATTAAATAACTTGCGGAAAGTGAGGCAAAGTAAGTCTATCTTTCAGCGTTTTGATTAATCATGATGTGGTAGAGGAAAGAAAAATGAAAAGGCCGACGTAGCAAAGGATATATGCAAAGTTCTGAAAATGCAGATTGGTCTTACACAACTGATAGCTGGTGCAGAGGAAAGGAAACAAACAATTACAGAAAACCCAAATCCTTTCGTTATAGTAGTGGTCGTACTAAAGTATAACGAAGCACATCGGTTAGAAGAAAACAAAATGTAATGCAATCGTGATTGATTAAGGAAGACATAAAGATATGGTAAAGACAATATCAACTGTGAGTAAGGAACATACATAATGAAATCCAAACAAATTTAACACAGCTGAAGGAGAAGAAAACATGCTGAAAAAAATCGACCGTGATGAATCTCACAATCGCAAATAAAAAATCATCTTTATTACTCAAATCTGGTTTACAAAAAACTCAGTCATTACAAATGAAACCCTCTTCGAAAGAGGTTTCCCCAGTGCTACGCTCATGCGCCCCCCCCCTTTCTAATTGTTACATCTAACCCTTATTTAACTACCCGCACCCACAATACATTATTACACAACTCATATTTCTGTGTTTACAAAAAATAATCTACAAGAAATGTGAAACGCTTCATCTTCATAGGCTCTGCGGCTGCCAGATGCTTTGCCAGTTTCGTTGAACCATTATTAATCATTGGACAGGGATTTCTGCGTGTAATTCAGGCGTTTGATTTTGCTTTTGACGTCGGGTGTCATCCTACCAGCATCGGGGATCTCCTCAACCTTGATGAAAATCGGTGAAACGCTTCAGCTAATCCACTGCCATCGGCCCATTCTGGAGTGGATCCATCTATTTGTCCAACGTATACCTCATTTTTCGCATGCTTTGACAAGATCTCCAAAACGGCCATGACAAGGGTTGCCTGAAACGAAGTAGATACTATTTGAAGGAAATATTCATCTACATCTCTCACCATCTCAGTGTATTCTTCAGTACCTTTATCTGGAATAAGGCGTCTACTCATGGTGGGAAGATTGGGCATGTAGCCTCCATAAGCATACTGCCCGAAGTTGACTGCGGCATGGTGAACAGATGCAAGCCACATAATAGTGGTCACTGCTTTAACAACTTCGTCTTTTGTCTTCATCTCGTACCATCTGCTTGGATCGTGCTTGAGATCTCTGTGCCCAACATTTACAATCTCACTCCACTAAGCTTGCAATTCCTGATCCCTTTTCATTGATCCATCGTCCTTGTAATACAAAGACAAGTAGTCTGAAACCCATTGTTTCATAGCAAACCATACTTCCAGGCCGTCTACGGCAAACGGGTAGTCTTTCAATCATGAGTCTGAGCTCGTTGGGCATTGTTGGGTCCGGGACAACCATTCCCCTTTTAAGAATATCGGTGGGCAATCCTTGCTCGTTAAATCTCCAATCTTTGTAGATCATAGATAACATCTCCATGGAATATTTGCCCGGAGTAAATCTTTGTTCGATAGTTCCTCCTGCATTTATTTAGCTCCTACGATCGGCTTGATTGATGTCCATTGTATCAAGATAATGAGGTATCGATAATTTGTACAGGGGATGCATTCTACTCAATTGTCTGTGAGTAGCTATAATGAAAGGCTCCATTGATGCAAGAGTTCTCAACCAGTGACTGATCAATTGATGGTAACCCGCATGGGCTCTTGCCAACAGCCATAACGCTCCTCCTTCTATTCCATCCTCAGCAAGAGTGTAGACATTTCTAACATATTCATGTTCAGCAATGGGAGGCAAACACAATTCAATGGCGATGGGCTTCAGAACTCCGTCGGCTGTGAGGAAGAAAAATGTGCGACTGGCATATGTTTTATTCTCGTCCGATAGCTTATTGATACATTCGACATAGAGCATGTATGGATCATAGTAGTCCAGAATAAAGAGCCTCTTTGAGGCAACAGCCTGTCCCACAGAAAAGTCATCGAGGAACTTTTCTATGTGTTGTTCGGTGATTGAACTCTTCTGCGGGCCGTAGATATCTGGGTCCAAGCTGCTGGATGGGGGAAATGTCTGTAAGCATTGAATCGCCATCGAATTCAAACCAGCTAGAGCCTGCCGTGCAAATTCAAGATCGGCCTTCCACGCACTCTCATTAGCTGCAAAAACTTGAGGGCGCACAAAATCTATTAGTGGATTGTCCTTGGCAGCTTCTAGTATTCCATGCGCAAATCTGAAGGAGATTCTTGTGCTGAAGAAGTTTCCTCGAGGAGTTATATGGACTTTGAAAGCCCTGAACGTAGAGCTCTCCGATTTGTTCGAACGTTTCGAAGGTGATATCAGGCACAATCAGATTGGCAACAACGTTGATGGTGTACAATTGTGTTGCGGAATCTTTGCCATGCACATATACCATTTGTGTTCTTTTGGACCAATATGGCGAAAATAGAAATCGCTCTTCAGCTGCAACTGTATTCACCAGCAGACGAATACAAGGACAGAATGCATGGCAGGGAGGTTTCTCATGAAATGTGTAAATATTTTGGGGACTCCTTGTGCTAGTTCTGAGTATAGAATCCCGATCCCGGGAACTTTGGTCACATCCAGACCCGAACCTAGGCTCTTCCCGATCCATTTTTATTGAAAAAAGCGCAAGAGTGCACTTTCGTCACCCTGCTTTGTGTACAAAGACTGTAGTAAATTATGTACAGCAGGATCTTCATTTTGCAGCCGCTGGACACAGAATTCCAAACATTTGATAGCATCATGTGTCTCATCCTTCATACGCGGTTCACTAGAGTAACACATCGATGCAGGAATCAATCTCCTTGGGTTCAAATTATTTGCAACCATCCATAAAAGAAATGTAGGGCTTTTCATAATGAGCAATTTTACAAATGAGAGTATACTCTGCCGAGAAGACCTCTTGCACAAGATTAGTGTTTTTGTCTTCTTTTATAGCAGCAACTACACCTTTTATATCCATACCTGTAGAAAAAGCTCGAGGTGAACTTCCCTCAACAAGAACACACTTGACCTTAGGGTCAGTAGCCCATTCCTCCAGACACTTCTTGTATTGAATGTCCATCTCTTGGGCAACACAGACGATTTTGATATCTGTTACAACACCACCCATATCAGATTTCGTTTGTACTCTGTATGGTTGTTCTCTTTTACTATTGCATGAAGCTAAGTATATAAGAAACACACATAACATAAGTAATAAGCGAAGATAATATGTAGTCATAGTTCGAATCAAGTAATTTATTGTAGCTTTGTTGATAAACGAATGATTGCGGTGTTGCACGGTGATTGGGAGTGTCGGGTGATTCTGCTGCCCGACCGCATGCTCGCCATGATCATGACAGATGGTATCAGAGCAACATTAGAGCTAGACCGCGGAAGTGGTTCTGGTGGACGACTTGGTGATCTCTTCACCATCGTCACTTCCATGACAGATGTTATCAGAGCAGGCTTAATAATAGATTGTTGAAGAGATTTTGAAGAGTTGGTGAAGGTATTCACTGCTGCCACTTCCATGAGGGTTGGTATTAGAGAAACACATAGCGAAATCTTTGGAAAGATTGTTGAGCACTCTACACAAGCAATTGTGGAGGTTAGAGTCTGGGGATAGTTTTGGTTTTCTAGGTGCTTTGTCACTTTAAAAATTTGTGGAAGACAACTGCGACAATGGCGGAGGATAGAAGATGGAGATACAAAATTTGGTTAAGATGGGTTGCCAAAGAGGGGAAATCATCGAAACAATGAAGGATGACTAAATGAAGCTGAAATTTGACAAGGAAATGTGGAGGTTGATGAAAGAAACCAACGAAATTTTAGAGAGGATGAGGTCCTTTACAACGATATGGAATGTGTGGTGTGAAGGGCATAAAGATATCTTAACGGGAAAATGTTTCCAAGTCTTGAAGACAGGTTTTCCCAAGGAAAGGGAAACCGTGCCTCTCGTTGTTGTCGCCTTGGGAAAACCAAGTTCACTTGAAGACATTAATTCTATCATTTTCAAAGTATGTTCCGGTCACCATTTTGCAAAGCATTAAGTGAAGAAAGGAAGGGAGGCCAATATGGAATTGTTGAATTTGACCAAGGCAAGGTTGGATCTGGGGAAAGGCTCACTCCCACTACAAACTTTGGAAAAAATGGAGAAGGAAAAACAATGTTCGTTACCTAGTGCGCCCGTGGAGGGGAACACTCAGTGCGAAACAAGTAAAACTTTTGTGATGAAAGAAAATCAAGAGAAACAACTAGAAGGCTTAATTGTTGGCAAGATTATTTGTACAACAAACCATAGTTTGAGGATCAATCCAACATGAACGAAGGAAATTCAATCAATCCAACCGAGTGAATTTGTGGATGGAACAAATGAAAGGAAGCTTGAAGTCCTGATGGAGACATCCAGGCCTCAACCTCCTTCAAATGAAGCATTGAAGGCATTGAGCGCATCGATGGATTTCATGCGAGACATAGAAGAGAAAAAGGATACTTCACAAAGGCAAGACGAGGTAGGTATTCATTTTGTGAATGCGACGATAGTCGGATAGAAGGTTGTAGCACTTGTAGACACTGGTTCAATACATATATTCATTGGGGAAGTGACTATGAAGTCACTTCGTTGCGAAACGAAGGCTGACATAAGTCAGTACAAATAATTTAACTCGGAAGTGAAGCAAGTAAAGAGGTTAACTCATTCAATACCTCTAAGAATTGGAGATTGGTTTGAAAAATTAGATTTGGTGGTTGTCCCATTATACGATTGCATGGTAATCTTGGGGCAAGACTTCTTCATAGTTGCACAAGCCATCCCTGTGATCTATGAAGATCACTTGGTATTCTTAGACGAAGATGGGATATCATCAAGCGTTCCTGTGACGATAAAGAGTAAACTTGGAAAGAAACCAAGGATTTATGAAATTCGTATGATTGAGGAGTTCAAGCAAGCATGCACTCCTCCTCATGCGACACAACATGCATAAAGGGATTCACACAAGTTTGGATTAAGTATTGTTGGTGAAATGCGGAAAGGTTTGAAAAACATAAAGAAATCAACAAAGAAAATTGTTGGGAGGATGAACCAAAGTCATGTTCAAGAGGCTTCACAAGATGGTGAGGTAGTATGAACCGTTTCCCCTGTTGTGGAGAAAAACAAACCATACTTTCAGAATGAAGCATTTGAAAATAATGAGTGTTGCATAAGACATACCTTATCCTCACTTCAGGCGTTCGAACCAAGGGAAAGAGTTGAGCATGGTGCAGAGGCAGCCAACCGTTCTAACTTAGTAGACAAAGAGAAAGAAGTGTGCATGGAGGATTGAGATCTGGAAACAATCATGAACTTTTGTAGGAAGGAAATGAGAATTTATGAATTTTAGTTGACAACAGAAAAACTTGAGAAGTTAGGTTGTTCAACAAAATAAGTAAGGATGACTTTGATATATTTATAGCATGATCATAAGTCAGACACTATGTTTTCCCATAGCCACAAATTCTAGCAACTATCAAAAGATAAAATAGAAATTGAATTAGCGCTTTTGGACCTAGGGTATTATAGGACTCATGATACCAAAATTCACAGAGAAACATAGATATACTGGACGACTAAATAATTTATAACTTATATCATTGAGGAAGAAGGGATCTATCAACAATATGCTAAGCACAAACTTAATATCATGGAAGCAAAAATACATATCCAGTGTAAGGAAATTTTCAACTTGGAATTCAATATTTACAATGCATCTGAAAATCAAGATGGTATGGAAGAAGGGCACATCAACAATCTACATTATAAAGTTGCATCGTCAAGTCCAATATGTCTAGATGAAGACCCAAAAAATCAAGAGAACCAACACTTAAGCACAACTTATGAATAGGATAGATAGAAATAGTCCATTTTGTCTTTTGAAACCTATGTTTTTCTGTTATGCAATAAAGTGTTTAGTAAACTAGCATAATACAATTTTATGACTTCGACTACTATGTTTTCTATTCATATAAAATCCATCATGCATATAGTAGTGACTAACTGTAATTCTTATTGTGACATATTAATATAAGAAGATACAAAGTAGTTATAGTATAAATATAAATATAAATGTTTCTTGAAGTCTCACAAGCAATAAATTGTGTTTAAAAGCTATTGAKTAATGGATTTTTTAAATGGATTTGTCACACACTTAGAGATGTTTTTAGCAAGTATTGATTGGCACGTGAGTTGTGACATCTCCTCTCTACTTGTCATGCTTCCACTGGGGGTGTAAATCGATAAMTGTAATTCTCCCTAGGTGTTGATAGGCATGTGTGTCGATCAATAAATATATTTCCATATGGATTAAATTTTGTGTGTCGTAACAATTCATCATCCAACATTTATTTTTTCTTTGGTGGTTGTCATGGATTTCTCAATAACCCCCCTCCAAGGTCATTATCCTTCGTGCATCATCTTTGGCACACCTCCAAGAAGGGGCTCTTTTGAAATATTGTAGGAAGCAAGTAGAATGGGATGACCTTGGTTGTAGGAATCAAACCACTATCCTATTCAATGGTGATATGGACTTCCTTTGCGCTATCATTCCTTGGAAAACTTCTACTCCTTGGGTTGGAGATGCAGGGAACTTCTCATCCACTTTACTCTTCACTCTCCACACTCTTTTCTTGGTTGTATAGTTTCTAGGGTGAACCTCTGGATGAAGTCACCAATACTTTTCTTCCCAATGTCAACTCAAATTGTAGTGGTGGTAAACTTAATTGTTCCTTCTATGTAATATGCCCAAAAAAATAATGATAATTAACTATTTTATTAAAACCATTAGACATCTCAATCGCGTGAAAGGTTGCAACCTATATACTGTGTGGTATATAAATAGTTGTCCATATATCAATGTAAAGAATGAATTTATTAATAAAATGGTGATTATTCATATATTGATTGCCTCCAATTGGTATCAGAGCCAAGATATTGGAAAATTTGTGGATTTAAAAAGTGCACTCTCAGCCATTATTTTTGTATTGTCGAGTCGTACTTTCTTTTTTTCTGTCAATCTAGCCATCATACTTTTGTACAATGTCGTTTTTCAAGCCAACTGTTGTACTATCTATACAATGTCTCTTTTCAATCCAACAATTGTACATGGGGTACAAATAGTACACCCAACAATCATATGAATTAATTCATTTTCTCGAATAGTAGAACTAGCCATCGTACAAATTAAGTTCATTCTTATCAAATTCAGAAATTTGGGGGTCTTTCTGCTTATGAAAATAAAATATTTCTTTGTGAGGCATAGGGATAATTTAAGGAAGAACTCAGGTGCCATAGAGCCTCCCAATTCAAAATTAACTGATACAATGAAAAATTTAGAAGCTAAAATTGTCACTAAAATTGAAGGGATCAACTCAAATTTCAAGCTACTTAAGGAGGAGCTCGAAGCATTAAAAAACAAAAGTAAAGGAAATAACAATCCAAATTCCCATGCATCGTTTCATGGTCACACCAATCATACAAATCAAGTTCATTCAATTCTATTGTAGACAAAATAAAAATAAATATACCCAAGTTTGAAGGAGAGGATGATAGAAAAGGCACAAGATGGATTAATAAATCCAAAAATTATTTTGATTTATATCACATACATGATGAGGAAGAGAAAATCATCATTACATTGATGCACTTGGATAACTTGGCTTGTGATTGGTTCTTATGGTGGAACCACACATCTCAAGGACTAGCAAGATATTATGACACATTCAAAAAAAAAAATTTAAGCATTTTCAGGATATAGAGGAGGACAAAGTGTTCATCAAACTCACCTGGTTGCAACAATCAAGATCAATGGAGGAATATTTTAATGATTTTCATGTACTAGCCACCCACATCATAGACTTATTCGATAAACATCTACTACATATTTCCATATTAGGGTTGAAAATGAATATACATAACAGACTCAAATTACTAGATGTCAAGGATATCGAGCAAGCATGGAAAACAAACAAATTCATTGAAGAAAAACTCATGTTATATCAATAATCCCTTTACCCCCAGTTTGAAAAATCAAGTTCAAAACATATTCCTCCTCACCTAAAAAAATCAATTAGATAATAGGAAGGATAAGAGTCAATGTTTTAGATGCAACACATCTGATTGGAGTCTAGGGCATAAATTCAAGGACAAAAGGTTCTTCATATGTAGAAAAAAAATAATAGAATCAGGGACAAGGAAGATAAAGGTGGGGACATAGCTTCTTTCAGTGAAGGGACTGACAACGAGGAATCTAACATACATAAGTCCACGCCAACACTTTATGTCACCGCAATGACTGGCATTGCTCAACCCCAAACTCTTAAATTCTTTGGCTACATTAAGGAAAATAAAGTAATGAAGCTTATATATAGTGGTAGTTCACACAATTTTATAGATACAATGATAGAAAGACAATTAAATATGTTTGTTTACCTTACCTCTCATTTCCAAATCACAATTTGTGGGGAAAAAACTACTTCTTGCGATGAAAAATACAATAAGGTGGAATTGACTATCAATGACTACCGAAGGGTTGAATCTACAAAATAAATTCCTAATATTTTATGAAAATGAAAAAATACAAATTCCATGGAATCAACAGCCTACCCACACAAATATTTTCTTCCAACAAAATGAAGAAAATTATTAGGAAGGGAGCCCAAGTCTATCTTTTACATTGTTATTCAATGGATGGAGTGTTTGATGAAACAAAATATCTTGAAGGTCTCCATAAGATGCTTGAGAAATATAATACCATCTTTCAAGACTTATCTCATGTCCTTCCTTCAATATGGTCGAGAGATCATATCATAGAGCTCATTCCTGGATCAACTCTAGTTAGGAGGAAGTATTACAAGAAATCGCATCAACTCAAAATAAAAATTAAGTGCTTGGTTCAAGAATTATTATACTGTGGTATAATAAACATAAACAATAGGTCGTATTCAATGCCAACCATACTAGTAAGGAAACATAATGGCTCATGTAAGATCTCTATCAACTATCGTGCATTAAATAATATTACCATCAAAGATAAGTTTCCCATCTCATTTGTAGACAAACTACTGGATGAACTTCATGATGCTAAGTATTTATGAAGTCTTGATCTAAAATCCAGCTATAATCAAATAAGAATGTGAGGGGAGGACATTCCAAAAACTTCTTTCTTAAACATGAGGGCCTATATGAATTTCATGTTATGCCATTTGGACTATTAAATGGCCCAACTACCTTCTAGGCAATGATGAACGCCCTATTTCATCCATACTTTCAAAATTTTGTGCTTGTGGTCTTTGATAATATACTTTTTTATAGAAGAAATTGGACCCTACACTTCAAACATGTAGAGACAATGTTGATATTATTATAATAAACTAAGTTCTATTGAAACAAATCGAAATGAAACTTTGGAAGAAGAGAGATAGAATTGATGGGCCACATAGTAAGGAATTAAGGTGGACCCGAACAAGATTGAATCGATTACTAAGTGGCCTGCTCCAAAAACTATCACATATTTACGAGGGTTCTTAGGTCTTACAAGATATTATAGAAGATTCATAAAAAAACTATGCAACGACTATTTCCCCACTAATAACACCATTTGGAAAGGATGATTTTAAATGGAATGATGTAGTTGAAGCCTCTTTTAAAGAGATGAATACTTTAATGAAAACAACCCAGTTTTGGCTGCACCAAATTTCACTAAACCCATTGTGCTCAAATGCGATGCTTCAAGAATAGGAATAGCAGTTGTGCTTATGCAAAAAAACCACTCCATTTCTTTTGACATTCAGAAATTAAATCCTAGAGAGAAAGTAAAATCTACTTATGATAAGGAGACATTGACAATCATTTGTGCCTTGGAAAAATGGAAACAATATTTGTTTGAAGTCAATTTCTTGGTGAAAACTGTTAGCACTCTGTAAATTTTGTCCGACTGAATAGACAGATGACAGAGGTAACTATTTCAACCAGCTTTAGAGCTGAGGCACTAGCCTTCTCAACTTAGAGAGGGATCTCTCGTGTCACTTGATACATCTATGGAAATCTGTGGCTAGAATTGGTTTGTTTTGGGGTTTTAATAAAGATGTTGAAGAGATGAAGATGACCTTTGGGCTATGGGGTCAAGAATGTAGGATGCATTTCGAAATCATGAAAACAATCAAGAGGAAAAGGCTAAATGAGGAAGTGACTTCTGAGTTTATGCTTTGAAAATTTTAGATGGTATCAGAAGAAAAGAAACACACAACTATTATCAGAGCATTATAGTAATGAATTCTGAAATGGTTTAGAAGAGATGAACATAGTCTAAATCGCCAAGCCGAGAGCATTGTATAATGAATTCTGGACTTTTAGTTTCTCAATTTAGATAGAAGGAAGCAAAATGTAAATACATAATAACAAGAATCACACACTATGAGAGAAAACAAGACTCATAACACCACCATATTAGAATCTTTTCATAAAAAGTCCCAAAATCTTCCTCTACACCCATGTATTCATTCCATCCCCAGAGATTTATTAAGTTTTCCTGCATAGAGAGAAGGCTCTTCTTTTCTCCATCCTTTTATACTCATGAGGCCAAGCATATATAGAGGAATTTCATATGGAATTTAAAACGTTCTGACTTCCTCATAATTCTAAAAACAGATACAAGTTACAAAAAGGAAGAACAATTGTATTATTTAAATGGACCGTTAGTAATCGGTCTGTCATATAAGGAATCCCTTCTCTTAAGCCAACATCTGTCCAAAACTATCTGAAATACACCAAAATTTTACTTGAGGATTCACCTCAGCTTGGCAATTTCCTCCTCCAGGGTACTCCACCAATCAAAATTTTCCCTGATGCTCTCTATCATCTCGGTTTTGGCTTCTGATTTCCTCCTTTTTATCCTCTTCTTCTTTGCGGCTAGGTGGAAGGTGTTGTCTGTGTGTTCATTTATGACAAGATCCCTCATAACGGGGTTTAATTTTACTCCTGAATCTGTCTCAGTTTCAGGTTTGGTATGAAATTTAGTCACCGACATCTGCAAGACCCATTTTTCATTCTTACTTATTGACCTGCCTGGTACCTTAGCTGAGAACCCAGTTGCACTAGACACCGTTTGATGGGTATTATCCATGCCTTCCAGACTTCGCAGAGACCTTGATTTGACCACCCTTTGAGTTTATAGAATTCAGGAGCACAGGCCGAGCTTGTTTTTCTTATGCATAAGATGACAATTTCACAAAATAGGATAAAATGATTCATATCTGAGATTGGATGGTTTGTGTAATTTTCTCACGAATTACTGTCACAGTACCTTGGTGTGCCACACTTCATCAATCCACTCTAAATGATGAGCCTCGAGTTAGTTATGCAACGATGTCCTTTTGGTACGTCATCCAGGAAAGTACCTAGACCGGTGATGTGAGGTGATCTGACCAACCACCATCCTCCCCGCGAGCTATCGACATGACGTTTTGAACCATGTGACATCGAGGCCATAGGAAAATTGGTTTCAGGCAATCCGTCGTCTCCCCCGATGCATGTGTAAGAGCGCCACGCACTCCCCATCGGAACCAGAGTAGTTTTTCCCAGTCTTCCTTCGTGATGTTAAGTTCTGTGCTATTTGTTTGTCTGATGTAGGATTCGAACGTAGATCTGAGATTCTTCAAGATCGACGGCCTTCTCCCTTCCCACTTCCGCTACATTCATTCATACGTCGCGGAATATAGCCGAGCGCCCTGAACTATCGCGCCTCTACTGTGGTATAGTGTCTCGCTAAACTTCAGAAGTTTTTGTATCCTAATAAAATTTGTTAGGGTGATAACAAAAACAAACCAGAATTTCAAGCTTCTGAATTTTAAATTCTCTATAAGAAGGGCAAGGAAAAAAAAATTGTTGATAGCTTATCAAGGAAAGAAGAAGGGAATGTTACACTATGCTCAATATAAATAGTCACTCATGAATGGATCTCAAATGTTCAAGAAAAATATGTGAAAAATCCATAAATAAAAAGGATAACCGAGGAAGTCCATAGCATTGTTACATCACACTCTAAATTTACATGGGAAAATGATTTACTAGGGTATAAGGGGAGAATATATTTACCCAACACTTTCAAATTCAAAATTCAAATTTTAAAAGAGAATCACGACTTCTTGTTTGCAAGCCATTTTGGATTTTTCAAAACATACTACAATATCCAACAATCCTTCTTCTGGAAAGGAATGAAGACTGATAAGTTTAGAAATATGTGGTAGAGTGTGATACCCATTAGCAACAAAAGTTTGAATCAGTTGCACCTCCATGTCTCCTTCAACCCCTTCATATCCTAGATCATAAATGCATTGAGGTGTGTATGAAATTTATCATAGGTCTCCCTACCTCAGAAGGAAAGGATAACACATTTGTAATTGTAGATCGATGAACCAAATATTCCCATATCATTAGAATTTCATCAAAATCTAAGCCCAATCAAATCGTCGATAGCTATGTGAAAAATATTTATAGATTCCATGGTTTTCCCAAAGTCATCATTGGTGATAGGGACCCCAAATTTATCAATAACTTTTGGAAAGAAATGGTCCACCATGTAGGAAGCACATTAACCATGAGCACATCATACCATTCCCAGGCTTACGAAAAAACCCAAGTGGTAAATAAATGCCTTGAGGGATACCTTAGAATTTTTTAAACGATTATGAATCAACGCAACACAATTGGATACATCTTGTTGAATGGTGGTATAACACCACATATCACACTTTGGAAAAAATGACTCCATTTGAATCCTTATATCGATATCCTCCGGTTAGAATATTGAGACATATGAATAAACAAACACCAATGTTAAACAATATAACCTTACTAGTCTAACCACATATCCATACAACAACATATAATCAAAATAATAAAGAGACAAGAGGAAATGAGAGTACACCATATACACCACCATATACACGTGGTAAAACCCCAAAATGGGGAAACATCCATGCAAAGGTATTGTCTTATTTATTCTTTAGAAATCTCCAATCTTACACTTGAGCTCCCACACATCACACTCCATATTCACATCATTCCAATGTATATGATCACTATGTGATCCTTCACTTCAATGTACCTCAAGGGTCTCTCTTACCTCTATTATATACCAAGAGGTATGGAGGAATTACATCCCAAAATACATGTGGTATAAATGCAATTTCACCTCTTTATATAATGAATGGTAACAAGTGTATATTGCATAATTATGCATGTGGGATAACTCTTTTACATAAGAGTAGACATTATTACCTACACTTCAACAATACCACACGAGTCATCATTCCATATTCCAACACCTCCACCATTAATAAAAGAGTATGTTGTCTCCAATTTCAAGGCTTTTGTTGTAAAAAAATACCTAGGCACTTCTAATGAATTCCTTCATATCCTAAAAAAATATCTCAAGAAATTGAGGAACAAAATCAAGCAACAAGATGATTTGAAAATAATTGATTGTGAATTTGAAGTAAGAGACTAGGTTTTTGTTTGACTACAACTGTACAAGCAAAATTCACTCAAAAATTACAAAAATCATAAACTTGTGTCCAAGTTTTATATCCCTTACCAAATCAAAAGGAGAGTTGGCAAAGTAGTATATGCGCTAGAAATACCAAACAAAGGGAACTTACATGATGTATTCCATGTTTCATGTTTAAAGAAAAAGTTGGGTCCAACAACTCGTATACAAACAAAACTACCCCTTTTGGATAAAGAAGGGAGACTAATATTGAAGCCTAGAGGGATATTAAAAATCAAAACCAAAGTCCTTTGTTCAATAAGTATCAACGATTACCTTATCAAGTGGAAGAATCTATTGGAAGATGAATCCATTTGGAGAAAACAAAGACTTTAGATTGAGTCATTCATGATTACCCATGCTTTGAGGTCGAAACATTTCAAGTGGGGATGAATTGTAATATGCCCCCAAAAATAATCATAATTATCTATTGTAATAAAACCTTTGGACATCTCACCCACGTAAAAAGTTGAGACTTATATACTCTATAGTATATAAACAGTTGTCCATATATCAATATAAATCATGAATTGATTAATAAAATATTGTTATTTGTATATTGATTTCCTCCATTCTACATGGAATTCCTGACATACTCATCCTCTTTGTGTTCCTTTAAGTTCATCGTTGGATTGGAGAAGTATTATTTCCATTCCTCCTTTGAAATCAATATGGATTGTGGCATGTGGCTTGCCTCTCCTAGCAAGATGCTACCTGATGGCCTGTGTTCCCACATAATGAACAAGCCTCTAAGTACCAACACCTGGTATCTTTGTGGCATTTTTCTCTTACAATAGTGACAAATAAGGGATGTCTTGTTTGATGAAGACCTCTTGGTATTCTTCTCCTTATTTTCCCATCTGATTAGCTTGCCACTTATTCTAAGTGTTGGTGTAGGATGAGTCTTTGATCTCCTCTCATCACTTCCCTTCTTCAATCCGACACAAAAAGGATAAGGTGGTAGCATGCTACCTTCTTCATCTATTGTTGCTCTTTTTGAGACTCAACAAGAAGATCCTAATGAAAATTATGCACCTACATTAGGATGGAGCCTCAAGCTATTTTTAGGTGGAAGTATGTTTTTAGTTGATGAGAAAATTCTATTTATAGATGGGGAGCAAATTCTATTTATAGATGTATGCCGACTATTATTATCCCTTGATAATAGTTGGACAATAAATATTAATCTATTCTCAATGAGCACTTGGAAATAGTTAAATGAAGTGGAAAATCAGTTAGCTATAGGAAATTCGATTTCAAAGGTTGATTGGTGGGACATGCAAGTCGAATTAGTTGTAACTGAGTGATTCGAAGTTGTAACTGAGTTATATGTGTAGTTATGTGAGTTGTAAAGTAGTTTAACTCAGTTAAGTGAGTTAAGATCAGTTGTACTAGTTGTAACTTAACTTATACTAGTGAGAGATCAGTGAATTAATTATTAATTAATTCACAATCAGTGATCTCACATGCAACTAAAGATTTACCACTGTTAACTACATGCATGTCTGATCTAGTGGAGACCTAGTTGAGATAACATGTGAAAGGGACATTTTGACTATCAGTTGTGACATTAGTGAGCACACTCATGCAACCAAAGACACATTGGATGTATTCATGAGGAATGCACAACCTAGGTAAGAGGTATTCATTCATTGCAGGAATTTCCATCAACATGGATTGCACAGAGGAGGCAGGTTGTCTGGAGGCAGTAAATTGGCACATGCATTTGCCAATTCTTGTATGATAGTGTGAGACGATTGTATATTGTACTGATATCTCTTGGGTTAGAGTTTTATATGAGATTGTTTCATGATCCATCATATATACATAATATATGATAGTGGGGTTTTTCTTTATGCTTTCCCGGTAAAACATCTTTGTTATGTGTGATTGATATCTCTTCTTGATATTGCAATTGGCGATTGTGTTTTAAATTTCGCAAGAATTTTAGTAGAAGCAATTATGTATTTAACAATGGCATATAATTGTTAGATCAAGAGAATCCAGGAAATACATAATTTATATTAAAATTTATATATGGTATCAGAGCACAGAAGATTGTAGAAGCTGAGTTTGTGATTGGATAGAATTCGAATTTGCAGAAAGACTTTCTTAGTGCTACAACTGATTCAAGATCGAAATGGATTTCAATGGCTTGAGGTTAGAGTATGCACTCAAGGGAAACTTGAACTAAATTTCTTGGAAGGACAGGATGGAGGCAGTACTCGAAGACAATGGCTTGAAGGAATTCATTGACAAGGATGTTCCTAAGCCAGATGT
>SNQJ01S0059379.1:0-14368 GCA_010110895.2 Picea sitchensis
GAAGCTAGTCGAAGAAGAGATCGTCATACCTGACGATCGGTCCTGTCACATGTCTAGCCATGAGTTGGCACCATCGTAACATCCGTGGATCCCTGGGACCCGGAAAACGCCACTCGGCCTGAAGTCTATACACTGGGACCCTCTCACAGAAGAAAGACACCAGCAATGATCCATAACCAAACTGCTTTAGATCTCCACGCCTTCATTTGGTCAGTTGTTTCTTGAGATTGCGTAACACTGCGTCAGCCCAGTTGAAAACCCGGGGCTCAGTACACTCGATGGCATACTGAAAATAGCTTTGCAGAGCCATATGCGGGGCAACACTTCCTGCCATCCGAGCGATAGTGAAGAGAATGGTACAGAGAGTTATATCAGTCACTCCCCAAATAGCCACTTTCCCTTTTCGTCGTTCAGCCTCTGGCACGCAATACTCTCGGCAATACTCACTCATTTTCAGACCACCCCTCCGGCTACCAGTCAAACTGACGTAGGACCCTCGCCTGGATAGCCCAGTCAGGAAATAGATATCCTCAATGTCGATCGTCAATGTGTGAGCACCGACATTAAAAACCTGCTGATCCGGATCCCACATCCGGACTAAGTGTTCTAGCAATCGAACTTGGGCTCTCATGCCCGGTATGCGGAAATACTTCAAGAGACCGCAATCTCTTAAAGTGGCAAGAGTCGGAGGGTGATTTTCGGTGGTTGCATTATCATCCTTGTGTTCCCTTTCTCTCCATTCGAGCACCATTATGATGGTTATAAACCTGCATAGGGAACATATGAAGATGATTAAAACTCTCATTCATGGAATAAACCCTTTTTATTGGTTAAAAATTAAAAACTTTTTTGAACTTTGCGCTGTTCGTAGGTGGCCTATGGCACACAGTGCGAACTTCTCGCATGTTGCCTTAGGCCCACCTGCGAGAATGAAGCATTCTCGCAGGCCCCGTATGGGCAGCCTGTGAGAATCCTTCTACACGCTTAGGGTTTGCAAAATGGACTTAAAACTTGAAATTTAACCAATAAAATCATGAATTGAAACCATGAAAAGATAGAAAATTGAAAACTTACCAAAACACCGCAGACGGCTCAAAGAATGATGGCCCGAAGCTCCCGAAAATCGACGATGAAGATAGAAGGTAAAATGGAGGTTTTTTGCACTCAAATGGTAAATGGGTAAAACAATATGGTAAAATGAATTGTAAATTTATTTTATTTACTTTTTACCATGATAAAAGTGGGTTTTTTCATGTTTATTCATCACTTAACCCTAATTACTGATATGGAAGTGAGTAAAATGACTTGCAGGTACCCAATGCGGAGGATTATGGACAAAAACTTTTGCGATGTGGTGTGTTTTTGTTTGTTTCCTATGGTTTGATATAAGACCTCAAGTGCCTTTTTATCCGTTCTTGCACTTGCGAAAAACTTGAGAACATGATCGAGCGTTGTTTTATCTCTTTTCCGAGCTCGCTGTGGTTACACGAAAAAGGAACCCCCCCAGAGTTAACTTTAAGCTCTTTTCACGACTCCCTAAATATGAAAAGATTGTCGAGCAATCTTGCTCTTTTCACGCTCGTTAAAGTATTTGAAGTTAAACGTCCTTCGAATGATAGTTTAACCCTTTTTCGGTCTCGTTGGACTATTGTACGAAAAAGGAACTGAGAGAGTTCTCTTTTGAGTGTTTTTCCAAACTCTATAATCCTGAAAAACATTTGAGTTTTCTATCTCTGGACTCGTTAAACAAACATTGACTGACCCGTAATGGGACCGAACCACTCCTTCTTAGGGTTCATTAAAAAATACTCCGAGGGGTGTGTACCCAATGCGGAGGATTATGGACAAAAAACTTTTGAAGTATGGCGTGTTTATTTGGTTTTCTATGGCTTTGATATAAGACCTCAAGTGCATTTTATCCGTTTCCTTGCACTTGCGAAAAACTTGAGAACATGATCGAGCGTTGTTTTATCCCTCTTCCGAAAGCTCGGGCTGTATTACACGTAAAAGGAACCCCCCTAGAGTCTACCTTAAGTTTTCACTTTAATTCTAAATATT
Source organism: Picea sitchensis (assembly GCA_010110895.2). NCBI lineage: Eukaryota > Viridiplantae > Streptophyta > Pinopsida > Pinales > Pinaceae > Picea > Picea sitchensis. Next base: position 2,059 of record SNQJ01S0059379.1, read on the forward strand.
AGAAAAGATTGTCGAGCAATCTTGCTCTTTTCACGCTCAGCATTTGAAGTTAAACGTCTTTCGAATGATAGTTTAACCCTTTTCTGGCCTCGCTGGACTATTGTACCGTGCGGAACCGAGAGTTTTCTTTTGAGTGTTTTTTCTAACTCTATAATATTGAAAAACATTTGAGTTTTCTATCTCTAGACTAGTTAAACAAACATTGACTGACCTCGGTAATGGGATCGAACCACCCTTCTTAGGGTTCATTAAAAATAATTCGAGGGACTCGTCCTGCTGATGAGCTATATCAACAAGCATATGTGATCCCTCTTCGCTTCAAGTGAAAAATAAAGAGGTACTCACCCGAAATGGTGGGGAAAAATTTGGGAAAGGGATATGTTTCATCTTGTGTTAATTGGCAAGTAGTGTTTCTCTTGAACATGACACCCCTCATTCATCATTTGAAGTCGGTTTGGGAAATCCATTTGTCTCTCATCTCGATTCAATAACAAGGTCTTTCATGTGTCGCCTTTTGAGTCAATGCCAAATCATTGGTCGTGTCAACCATATGTTCAAGAGCTGTCCAAACCTATATTGAGTCGGTCATCCAGTATTGTACTTTCAATTCGTCTGCTTCCCTGTCCAAAGTCCAATTGTCACATGCTCGTTTCACTTTCAAACTCGCCACTTCCATTTCGCGGTCACCGATGTGGATATGAAGTCCCTCCTGTTACGAGTCTTGTTCTTTCGACTTTAGCACATTATCCGGAATCAAGACTTGAAATTATTTAGTACCTTGAAGCTTCTGTATGCCCTCAACAATGGCAGTTTTCCTCGCTTTCGACAGCTGGTTTACATCATTGACCCCTCGATCAAAAGATTCCGCTGGCTTGTCGGACATCAACTCATTTATTCACAACATGGATTGTACCATATTGTACCTTGGGAGTCATTGACATTAATGGTGATTTCCCCGTGACTTCTGTTGCCAATCCGCTATATCAATGACCTAATCAAGTGGTTTCTACCGTTCTACATGTAATCACGTTGGTCAGATTCGTACTTTTGACGATGAGATTGAAGACCTCGGATATTATCTTTGTGATCCGTAGTTGGCGTATGAGTATGTATATTTGCAAACACATAGATCCACCGTATGCTCTCTGCGGCTATGTTGTCTTGGGTTTAAAGTTCACGCATCGCATCCATAGTGTATTCCAGTATCGTATATATAATGACGACATGGATCCACCGTGCATGATTGGTGGCCATGACCTCGGTTTATGATGTCATCACTCATGATCCGAAAGTATGAGAACGCTTCCACTGGAATTGATATATACATGATATTTTGTTGTTGCTTGGATGTTTGCAGGTCTCGATTAGATGTGCTTTTGGTTCTCGACACAAACATGCAACTTACAAAATCTATCGACTGTCACTAGTTCCAAAGTCTGAGATTGGAACCAATCTCAGACTTTGGGGGGCATTCTCTTATCCACAAATTTGGTCATTGTGATGATGTCATGATGATGTTAAGGATGATGGAAAATCAAGCTTCACCAAGAACACTTTCCGAGAAAAGGCTACTTTGTCTTCCAGAACTCACACTTTGAAGGATGTTCATAGGCTACTTATATATCTGCCTGAGAGAATGCCTGATTCCTCGAGGTAGGTTGCCTTAAGATGGGGTGCTAACTTCTCGTACTGTACTCATTGTTAGGGTGCCAACATGTTCTTAAAGGGGAAAAAGATAAGAATCTCGAACCTTCTAGAGAACGGAATCTTCTAGAAGGGAATCTTCTGTGAAGAGGAGTTGGCTTTCTCGAGTGGTTATCTGCACCGACATTCCAGATATATCTTGGGATCATTCCCTATCCAAGTAACTAATCTATATCTTTTATCCTATATATTGAGGGAGATTCCCATGGAAAGGTTTAAGCAAACAAGCAACAAGCTAGCTAGCGATTGATTATAGAATTAGTGCAAGACCGTATGGAGGACTGAAGCTACAACAGCAAGAGACAACAACAAGGTCATCACAAGTGGTTGATTTTCTCATGCATGAGCAAGTGTGCGTCGTATTGAACCAATCGAAAGGAGACCTATGACATATAGGCTCAGGTTGTAAGCTCTAATTTCAATTAATTCAATACAAATAATATGTCCCTTCCCATAAAGATGATGTCACTTTATTACATAATTCCTTTGATCATGTATAGACTTCAGTCATTGAATATATTGATTTGTCTTTACTTCGATTGGTTCGCTTTGTTGTGATCTGGACAGGACAAGAGAATTGGAGCTTAATCTTTGAACAACAAAGATTCCGAGAGTATCTCATAAGGTATGTCCATAATCCTTAATCTCTCTTAGTTCATTCAATAGGCTAGATCTAGGGAGTGTATTATTCTCTGTCTCATTGTTCTAGATCCGTGTGGATCTAGGGAGACTGGTTCGCGGTCCACATTTACGGATTTATCCTATAACAATCTTGCCACAAAAGGAAAAATCCTTTCCTCTTGGTATGAGTTCACTTCAAGATACTTAAAAGAAATTTTATCCATTAGGTATATGCAACAAGCTATGATCGATTGGCAGAATTTGAGGCAAGGTAAGGGACAAAGTGTTCAAGAATACACACAAGAATTTCATAAAAGAGCATTGGTACTTGGTATACCTCTCTACACCCAAGAAACTCTTCTCAAATATATAAGAGGATTGCATAGTTATTTACGGCATATGATACTGATGTTTAATCTGACTAACCTTGATGAGGTGTGTTCAAGCAACCTCACATTGAGTCAAAAGGGAAGAGTGTTCAAGATGTTTCTTCAAATTTAACTCACCCAAGCAAAAAGTATAGCTGCAAGGAAAAGTGGAAAGCTAAACATGCACTACAATGAAGAAAGGGTGATGAGAGACCTACATGATCTCATTGTCAAAAGCAAAGGCATGAAGAGGCAAAGTGTTGTAAGCTACATCCTGAAATGAAACCAAGTGGTTTAAGGATCTAGCAAGCAAACAACCACGGTTATCGTTTAGGACCTTGGATCAGATTCCAAGGACAAAACAAAGATAACAATCATAGCTGTGAAAGGTAAATCTATTGTTGATAATGATGCTAACATTGGTTCTCCATGTGCTTCTACTCTAAAGATGATGACAATTCTAAGGATAGGAAAGAGGAATGCATTGTTTCATGTAAGAGTGATTACAAAACAAACAAATACCTACACACTCATAGATAATGGATCTCAAGTTAATCTTATTTCGGAAGAAGTAGTTAAGCAATTTGGATTAACAACAAAACCACACGCACAATAAACCTTATCCATTAGGTTTGGTATGCAAAGATAAAAGATTAAGGCAACACACAACAATGCGATCTAAAGTTTGCAATTATATCTAAGTTTGTAGGATGGAGTTGAATTTGATGTGGTCCCACTAGATATGTGGAATTTGTTGGGTAGTCTCAGACTTATATGGATCGAAAATCGATATTCTATCGAGAACATAATCACTATCACTTGTTTAAAGAGGGAATTGATACATAGTGCATTCACATTCATTAAAAAATGACAAATCATTGGGCACTACACAACAATTAAAAAGGGTTGTTAATGCAAGTTGGAATTTGGCACTTATGTCTATACAATGTAAGGAAGAAAAGAAGCCTAAGCATGAAAAAGAAGTTCCATTTCACTACAATGCACCTGTTTTGGTTGATAGTGTTTCTATGGTTAAAAGTCAGCATGGTTCGGGTACAATATTTTTCACATGTTCAATGTTTATATTCAGCTTATTACTCATCAGCAGTATGTGGTTGGGTCCGACAATGTTGAATGAAGATGTGATTAAGAATGTGATTAATGTATTTAACAATGTCAGCGCAGTGTTGATTGTTGTATTGCTGAGTCAGATGTATAGGTTCCAGGAGGAATGGATAGGTGATACAGGACAAGTGAGACAAATATGTCCTCACTTATTTTCTGAATGATTTCATGCTTTTTGTGGTCCAAAATCTTCTCAGTGGGGAGGTGTGATTTAGGTGGATCCAAAACCACTCGAAAATACTCAAATGCAGAAAAGGAGGATCTAGGAATGACCCAGGAGTCTCAGAAGGGTCCCTAGGCTCAGAAAATGCTCAAAAATAAAAGTTCTCAGAATTGGATGAAACCAATGCCATTGCGTCCGTCTCGTTCTCCCAATTCTAGCCATATATTTACTTTCTCAAACAGAGCTCGTATGAAGAAGTTATGACACTCTGAAGTTTTTCGAAAACAACGATAAAAAGTCAAACATTGAACATGCCACACTGATGATGTCAGCAGTACGGATGCTGACGTCAGCATGACACGTGTCACCTTCTAGAAGCCAGCGGTTTGGCAGATCCAACCAAATCTGGCGGTTACCACCAAATCTGGAGGAGGTTCACTAAATTTGGCGAACTGGTTAGTGGCTCTACTTATTTAACTGGGCACGCAAAATGAGGCAGGGGGAGTTGGCAGACACTACATTGGGATTCATGTCAGAAGGTGTCCCAGGCAACCTACTCAGAAATAGATCGACTTTATACTCAAAAGTTGAAGAATTTCGAGAGGATTTCGAATATGCTCTTTGTTTCTTCATCAGAGTAGCCGAATAGAAAAGTGCCTTCAGAAGAGGAGTGGCGTGCTTTTCCAGAATGTACGGATCTGACAGGTAGACGCTGCATTGAAATTCATGCCAGGAGGTGTTCCAGGCGACCTACTCAGAAATAAATCGACTTTGTACTCAAAAGTTGCAGAATTTCGAGGGGATTTCGAATATGCTCTATGTTTCTTCATCAGAGTAGCCGAACAAAAACGTTCCTCCAGAGCCCATTTGAGCGAGCCAAGCATACTTGAGTTTACAGTCAAAAGTTGCAGAATGAAGTTTTCCAGCCACCTATGATGTCTGTTTCTGCCCAAAATTGCAGATCTGAAAGTTGGTTTTTGGGAGCTCTTATGTAAGCCTTTCTTTGTAATTTTTGAGCATTTGAGATTAATTAAAGAGCGGTCTCACTGTTGGAGTGGACCCAGAGACGTAGCCAGGAAGTCTGGTGAACTCCGTTACCAATTCTTGTTCATATATGGTTTGCTTACATGTTTATGTGCTCATGTGCTTGATGGATGTTCTTTAATTTTGTATTACAAAGATGGTTAACAGTTAAAAAATTCACATGCAAATAATGGTTAAAAGATCTTGAATTTTAGATCAAGTTAAATTTCAGATCAATAGATTTCCCCGTCCTAGGCAATTATTCCTACGATTTCTATTTCACGAACTTCTCCCCTGTTCCATATGATGTCCCTCTCACTCATAACTCTGAAATGGTCTTTCAAGAGAAATCATCAATACCGACAGAGGAAACCCTCTTCTATCAATAACTTGTGCTAGAAATCACCAGACAAAAGATAGGAGGGAAAGAAAGTAATAAGAAGGAAGAAACGTTTAACTTTCGATCACAAATTTGGACCATATATTTCGATGGATCTAAATCACAATAAAGATCAGGGGCAGGGTGCATCCTCAATGATCCAAAAGGTAAACATCATTTCATGTCCTGTAGACTATAATTCGAATGCACCAATAACACCGCCATGTATGAAGCTCTAGTACAAGGGTTAAAGAAAGCCATAGACTTAAATGTCAAAGAATTGAAGGTTTTCGAAGACTCGAAGATTATCGTTAGATAAGTGAGGAATACTATGTACATTGCAATTCCCCGCACCTAAATAATTATCAGCGGGAATTGCATAGGTTAATAGAGTATTTTGAAGCTTTCAATATCACCGTGATCCCCTGAGCAAAGAATATCCTTGTTGATTCCCTAGTCACGGTTGCTTCAAGGCTCACCTCTAGAATATTATGAAGCCTCCCGATTCACTGTGGAACTTCTCTACAAACCATCGGTGCCCAACAATATTTCTAATTGGAAAGTCTTCGAAGGGGATGAACAGATCATCAAATTTCTGACTAACCAAGATAATTTCAAATACTTATCTATTGACGATGAAGTATTCCAAAAACAATCAACAGGAAATGATCCTCGGATAGGTCAACCTATTGATAAATCGAAGTCTCACACAATCTCGAAAGGAATAGTTAATTTGGAAAACTTTTTTGACCTGAAGTAACGATTTAAGGGGCCTAAAAATGCAAAGACCGGTAGCTCCTGTCCCCTACATGAAACTATAAATCTCGGAACCCCAGAAAACCCAAATAATGTGAATCTTGGCAAGACTATATCTAAAGAGGAAAGAAAGGCTTACCTCAAACTGTTCAGACAATACCAAGATGTCTTCGCATGGTACTATTGAGATCTGAAAACTTATGATACCCACATCATTCAACACACTATCCCGTTAAGACCCAAAGTGAAACCCTTCCAACAGAAGCTACAAAAGTATCACCTATCCTTGGAACCTCTCGTGTATCATGAATTGAAGAAACTTTTGGAAGCCAAAATCATCTTCTAGGTTAGACATTCTGTGTGGGTAGAAAATTTAGTTCCTGTGAGGAAGAAGTCTAGAGAAATCCGCTTATGCGTATATTTTAGAAACCTCAACAGAGCTGCAGAAAAGGACAATTACCCAATCCCTCCAATGGAGAATCTCCTATAGATCGTGTCCGGCTTTGAGATTTTCTCTCTACTAGACGGTTTTCCAGGTTACAACCAAGTCCTAGTTTCATAGGAAGATCGTTTGAAAACTACCTTCTGAACCAAGTGGGGAGCCTTCGCTTATAAACACATGCCTTTTGGGTTAATCAACATAGGGGCGACCTTCCAAAGGGCCATGGAAGTAGAATTTCGAGAACTAATCAACAAGTGTGTGGTAGTGTATTTGGAAAATGTAACTGTGTATTCAAAGAATAGAGAAGAGCACATCCAACACTTAACTCATATTTTCGAAAGGTGCAGGAGATACGACATATCCTTAAATCCTAAGAAAACTATTTCTGACGTCGAGGAAGGTAAGCTGATAGGCCACATTATATGTCAAGCAGACATTCACATAGCCCCGGAAAGGATTAAGGCCATAGGTCAAATCTCGTTGCCTCACAACAAGAAAGCTATGCAGTCTTTTTTCGGGCAAATCAATTTCGTGAGGAAATTCACTCTCGATTTCACGGAAACTATCAAACCCTTACAAAAGATGATATGTAAAGATGTCAAATTTAAATGGGACAATGAATGAAAGGATTCTTTCAGCAACATCAAAACTGATATATCTCAAGCCCCCGTGTTATGAAGTCTCGATTTCAACAAAGATTTTTTCCTCTATACTTTCACCTCCAACCAGTCGTTAGTTGTAGTATTAACTTAGAAGGATGATGACAACAATGAGGCTCTAGTGCCATTCATGAGCACTAATCTCCAAGGAGTTGAACTTAATTATCCCGCTATAGATAAACAAGACTATGCAATATATAAGGCAGTAAAACACTTCAGGTCCTACATCCTCAAGAACCACACCAAAGTAATTGTGCCCCACCCTACAGTATGATCCCTATTCACTCAACAGGAGATGGGGGAAAGAAGAGGGAACTGGATGGCAATAGTTCAAGAATTTGATCTAGATATAAAACCTACCAAACGAGTTAAAGGGAAAGGATTATGCAAACTTGGATCCAAAGCCCAAGACCAAGTAAATGAATATTTTGGATGGGAGAATGAAATAACATTATGGTGTGGTGAAGTTTCATACATTTCTCCGGGACAAGAGTCTTGGTACGAGAAGCTAACTTATCTCCTACACCATGGGACTTGTCCAAAAGATCTCAACCCTAGGGAAAGGAGAGCTCTCAGGTTAAAATATGCACAATATCGCCTCATAAATTCGGTACTCTTCCGGGTTAATTATGATGGGGTACTATTAAGATGTCTCGAACGTGAAGATGCAGAAAAAGTTCTGAAGGAGCTCCATGATGGCCCTGTTGGTGGAAATTTTGCAGGAAACACCATCGCTCATAAGATACTGAGAGTTGGCTATTATTGGCCCACCTTGTTCAAAGACACTCACGTCTACACTAGAAACTATAAAATTTGTCAAGTAAGTGTTGGGAGGGAGAAAAGAGCGGGATTCCCACTCCAACTAGTGACTGTCTCTAGGCATTTTGAGCAATGGGGGTTGGATATCATAGGATAAATTACACCTAGTTCTTTGAAACAATACAAGTACATTCTTACTGCCACCAATTACTTCACGAAATGGGCAGTAGCCATCCCTCTGACTCATGTAAATGAGAAGGTGGTGATCAAGTTCATAGAACAACAGATAATCACAAGGTTTGGGGTCTCTTCTGTCCTGGTTTTTGATAATGCAACTTATTTTTCTTCCACCCTATTGATAGATTTTTCTCTGGACAAAGGAATCATAATTAGGTACTCTGCAAATTATTATCCACAGGGAAACATGGTGGCAGGATCAACTGATAAGAACCTAGTGAGAATATTAAAGAAGATGATTGTTGATAACCAAAGGAATTGGCATAATCTACTACATAACGCTCTATGGGTCGATAGGTTCACACCCAAGGAAGCTATAGGAAATTCCCCGTACTTTTTGTTTTATGGGCAGGAAGCCATTCTCCCAAATGGGTTTTATCTTCCATCTCTTAAACTAACCCAAGATTCCAGCGGGGAACCTTCATCGGTCATGCAACAAATAATTGATACTCTAATCATGCTAGAAGAAGAGAGAGAAAAGGATAAGTCAAAATTCTTATCTCACCAATAGATAGTGAAAAGATGGTTTGATAAGAATAAGGATAAAGAGAAATTTTTTGAATTAGGAGACTTAGTCCTAAAATGGGACAGAGTGAATGAGCCTAAAGGAAAACATTCTAAGTTTCAAAATCTATGGCTCAGACCTTTATAGGTGGCTGAGAATATTGGGGTAGGAACTTATCGGTTACAAAATTTGAGGGGGGAACCTGACGCCCTCCCATTAAATGGCCAAGCCCTAAAACAATATTTCCAATAATAATAGTCTACAAAATATAAAATATAAAATAAAAAAAATGTTTTGTGTTTTATATGAATGTTTTCATAATTACGAAATGCATTTTTGTTGTTTTCTTTTTCCTTTTGGACTTTTGTGCTTTTGAAGGTTGTGCTCAGCGAGACAATGGTTGACTTTAAACCATGTGACACAATGAACTTTGTTCCTAACTCATTACTCATATAAAACACAATAATATTTAAGGAACTTCTGATTTCTTTGAGGAGTCCTCTATCTAACCTGCGCAAATGGACAACTTCAGAGAAATGTCAGAAGTGTCTTCTTAGTGTTTTGGTAAGACCTTAAGGGAAAGAAGGAAATATGGAAAGGACCACATGAACCTCAAAGATAAAGCTAGCAAAGGATCCACCTTAACCATCTCACTTTGCAAAATAAATAGACATCATCCTCTCTCACTCGCTCAGGGCATCATGCCGAAATAAAAATGACATTATCAAAAGAGTAAACAGTAGGAGAGGGTATGTAGATATCTATGTCGGGGCTATGGATTCTCGCTAGTAGTGGAGCAAGTTTTGTGATGTCGGGGTGACTCTGTCGGGGCTATGGATGCTCACTAGCAGCGGAGAAACACCGAAGCAAGTGGGTAAAGGTAACTAAAGGCTCCATGCCAGTGAATGTTTTACTAGTCTTCTGTAAAAAAAAAAGGCACGAGTCAGGGCTACATGAAACAAAGGAGGAATAAAGGTGGAAAACCCCACAGGCAGACCCAGAAGCATCAAATGGAGAATTTCAAATAAGGGTAAACAAAGCTCTAATTTAAAACCAGTTAGGTTCTCCACCATCTTTCATATCAGTTGAATGTGAAGGAGGAACATAGATTCTGCTTTTGCTCAGTAAGTCACCATTTGTTGAGCACTCAACACACCCTAAAAATCTGATGTCAAATTTTACTTTTTTGGTACCACTTGATTCTTTTGCACTGTTTAATTCGACTTCAATGTGAAAAATGTTGCATCTACTTATCATTTTTTTTTCTCATTTAAGTCTCTAAAAGTTTGCTTGATCATGCGAAAACACATAACTTGAAATACTAACACTTAATTAAATAATCGACAGTCAAGACTTCTCCCCAATGCGCTTAAGAAATTCAACATCGGAAAGGATTAAGCATGAAAGGAGACAACTCAAGAGAACTGAGCTCGCCGAGCACCGATCTTCGTCGATGTTGGCAAACAAAATTTGTTCTTCCATGACAAGTGTCACTCAAGGATATCACCGACGACCAATACATTTCGGCATCGGTAAAAGGTGAAAAGAGAAAGTGTCGAACGAAGAATGAAATAATGTCGTCGATCGTCGACTTCCAAAATTCTTTCGGTATCGGGATATTTCAAGGACGTAACCCACAAGGAAACGATGCTATGGAAATATCTCTGAAGGTTGATCCTCAATAACTTTGGCATCGACGAGTTTTAGAAGGATATCCTGCAGAGGACGTGATAAGTCAATCCCCAATTGTTGAACCCCGATACCTTTCAGCCTCAGAAATCCCAGGTTTATTTTAATACACATCTCCTGTCGAAAGACCCGACTCCAAATGAGATATATGGCCAAACCACATGCCCTCTTTTGCCACCTGTCGTTTCCCAAGTAGTTAGACATACGATCTAGTTTTTCTTGAGTCGTTACTAGCTCCCGAGACCCACGTCGCACCCCAAATCAGTTTTTCCACATCAGCATCCTACGACGAAATTGGTTGGCATCGAAGGTTTTCTCTAGAAGATGCCAACGAGAACATACACAAGGATATTGTCGATTCTCGATCTTCCCACTAAGAAAGCAACGCGATGGGACATTTTAGCTCTAAGATACAATGGATCTGAAGCATTTAAAGAACTAATTAATTCCAAAATCCTGCATTAGTTGCTAATTCGTGCACGAATAAAAAAATATCGTTTGAATGTGTCAATACAGTGCATCACCCTCCGCGCCCCCGCTGTTAACTCATGTAGAATTTATTTGAAAATATTCAACAGTAGGTTCTTTTGAATTTCACTCATCACTCGAATTAATTGATTGATACAACTGGTAGAATCTCTCTCGTTAAATCCTTTTGAGTCATTGTAAACAAGATTTTTATGTGCGCAAAGAAGTTCGGAACATCCATAGGAGCGAGACGAGCAATCCAAGGAAAGCTTCCAAGGTCTAGTGATTATTAAACAACAGTTAGCAAGTGCTACAGGTATGTACCAGTCTATGGGTGTTTTATGCTTCATTTCATACGTTTTCATCCAATGTTATCCTGTACACATGCCTAAAGGATCGTTTTCGGTTACAGGGACAATGCCTCCGAAGAAACCTACCACCAGGAAATATCTGAGAGTGCCAAAGCTAAAGGAACCAGAGGTAGGAGAAGGCTCTTCACCAGCGGCCGCAAAACAACTAGACTTTTCTCCAAAACTAGTGCCCGTCATCGAGACATCCACCAAGGAGGTTTTCTCTCAGCCTCCGGCCTTTGGAGACAAAGAGGTGAACATCAGGACCAAGACAGTATTCCCACACTGGGAAGAGATTTTCAAGAAAATCAAGCGGGAGGAATTCCCCGAATATACGCCACACAACGATCCCGATACAAGAAAACTCGACGATGAAGTCCTCCTGAATGTTCAAAAGGCGTATCTACACATGGTAGCGAGCATGACTTCGATATTCCCCTGCATAGAACTCCTAAAGTGGCTTATCGATCACACTGAGACACAAAGATTCTTGATTAATGACGACGACGACGGGTGTGTTGGGGTTTTCCTTCCAGTGGAAGTGAGAAATTACTACAAGTTCAAAGAGCCGGAAGAAGGACTAAACACCAATTTTGTTGTCAGTTTCTATGAGAAACACGATACCGACAAGGTGATGTCTTCGTGGTGGAGAGAGGATACAAATTTCACCAATCGGACCTCCGGCTGGTACCCGACGACCAACCTAAGGGAGTCGTACATCTATCTAATGGCCCTCCTCTGTCTATTGCATGGCGAGAAAGACTGGTTCAGGTTTTCAGAGGCTTGGATGCATCTATCTTATATGGTATCCATTTCTGGAATAGGTTTTAACTGGGGTGCCATCATCTCCAAACAGCTACGCACTTGAATACGACATGATTAAACAACGAAAGAGGGAGAAACCCCATCCTTCTATATGGATTCTTATCTATTGGACGTCATTTGTGCCAGAAATATCTTTTCCAGAATGAACTTGAGCTGGCACGCATCAGAACTCCCAGTCCATGTATATTTCAGCATCTTGTGGGAGAACAGGTACAAGAAATCCCACTCTCTCATCTG
>SNQJ01S0059379.1:30598-57267 GCA_010110895.2 Picea sitchensis
ATATATTGCATATATGCAGTTGAAGAAGATTTTTAGGAAGGGGTGTCATATTTTTGCAGCCCATATGGAAGAGGTAGCTAGAGATAAAGTGGAAAGCATTGAAGACCATCCGATCTTAATGGATTTTCAACATGTTTTCAGGGATATCCCAATATTTACACCAAAGAGAGACATTTATTTATCTATTGATTTGGTGTGAGGAGCTTCCCCAATGTCCAAGACACCATACAGAATGGGAACACCAGAATTGAAAGAGTTGCATATGCAGCTTGAAGAATTGTTAAAGAAGGGGTATAAACATCCAAGTGTGTCACTTTGGGGAGCCCCAATTATTTTTGTGAAGAAGAAAGATGGAACCTTAAGGTTTTGTATTGATTTCAGACAACTAAATAAGGTCACCATAAAGAACAAATACCATTTTCCTAGAATTTGATGATTTGTTTGATCAACTGAAAGGTGAAAGAATATTTTTGAAGATTGACTTGAGATCAGGTTATCATCAAGTGAGGATAAAGGAAGAAGACATCAATAAGACATCATTCAGGACAAGATATGGGCATTATGAATTCACGGTAGTGCCATTTGGAATATCAAATGCCCCAGTTTGTTTTATGTGCCTAATGAATGGAATGTTCAAGGAGTACCTTGACTATTTTTTAATCGTGTTCCTAGATAATATACTCATCTACTCTAAGTCAGAAGAAGAAAATGAGAATCATTTAAGAATGGTGTTGCAATTTTTAAGAAAGCATAAATTGTATTCTAAGCTAAGTAAGTGCGTATTTTATTAAAAGAAGATTCACTACTTGGGGCATATTATTTCCGTAGAAGGGATAGAAGTGGATATTGAGATGATAGAGGCCATTAGAGGATGGTCAGCACTAAGAAATGTCATAGAGGTCAGACAATTCATGGGTCTTGCTAGTTATTACCGAAGATTCATTAAATAAATTTCAAATATTGCAAGTCCAATCACTTATTTGCAAAAGAAGGGAGTAAAATTTGAATGGACTTCCAAGTGTGAAAAAAGACTTCAGCAGCTGAAAGACATCTTGACAAGTGTGCCAATATTGAATATTACAAATCTGGATGAAGATTTTGTTGTGTACACCAATGCATGGAAGGAAGGGCTCAGTGGAGTTCTCAGTCAAAAGGATCATGCGGTATGCGATGAGTCTAGAAAATTAAAGGAGCATGAGAGGATTATGCTACACATGAATTGGAAATAGAAGAAATTGTACGTTCATTGAAAATGTGGATACATTGCCTCATGGGAAGGGAATTTGAGCTAAGTACAGACCATTGTGGTCTGAAACATTTGTTTGTATAGCCAACACTAAATGCTAGACAAACTAGATGGATTGAATTTTGTAGTGAGTATGACTTTGAGATTAAGCACATCAAAGGCAAAGAAAATCAAGTGGTTGATGCACTTAGCAGGGGATCTCATAAAATGCATAATGAAACCATCAACATGTACAATTTTTATTTCAAAGATAAAATTATTGTAGCAGCAAATTCAGATCAACAATATCTAAAAATAAAATAAGCATTAAAGCAAGGCAATTTTCAGCAGAAATTTAATTATTATGAGCTAAAAGAAGATGGAATTCTCATGTACAAAGGCAAGGTATATGTGTTGAATTCCAGTGAGATGGAAAATGCAATGTTGAGGGAAATGCACAGTGTGACGTATGTTGGGCACCTAGGATATCAAAAGACAATTGTAGTTGTAAGAAGCCAATATTTTTGGCTAGCAATTAAGAAAGAAGTGGTTAATTACTTAGCCATATGTCTAAAATGCCAAAAGTTGAAAACATAACATAGGCATCCAGTCGAGTTGTTATAGCCATTTCCCATTCCAGAATGGAAGTGGGAATTTGTCACAATGGATTTTATTACAAAGTTTCCTAGAGCGTTGAAGCAGTATGATTCTATCTAGTGGTCATGGATAAATTAAATAAGGCGACACATTTTGTTCTAGTGAAGACTACACACAATACAGTAAATATTGCAGAAATATATACCAAACAAGTTGTCGGTCTACATGGAGTGCCTAAGGAAATAGTTTCAGACAAAGATCCAAAATTCACATCCAATTTTTGGAAAGGTTTTTTCAAAGGCTTTGGGACAAATTTAAATCTTAGTACAACATATCACCTAGAGTCAGATGGGAAAACATAGAGGACCAACAGAATAATTGAGGACATGTTCATAATGTATGTGATGGATCAGCCATCAAAGTGGGAGGATTATATTCATTTAGTTTAAATTACTTGCAATAATGGGTTTGAGGCCTCATTGAAAATGAGTCCATTTGAAGCATTGTGTGGAAGGAAGTCTAACACACCAATGAGTTGAGATAACCCAGTCGATAGAGAAGTTGTTGGGCCAGATTTGTTGAAGGGAATGGAAGAGAAAATGAAAAAGATCAAGAAGAATTTAAAGGATTCCCAAGATAGGAAGAGAATTTATGCATACAAGAACAAAGTTTTTAGATATTTCAAAGTGGGCGAATATGTGTTTTTAAAAGTGAAGGTGAAAATAAGTTTGCTAATATTAGGAAGTTGCCCAAAGTTCGCAACAATATATTGTGAAACTCTTGAAATCTTAGAGAAGATAGGGTCAGTTGCATACATGTTAGAATTTTTTTCATCCATGAGAGTGCATAATGTATTTTTTGTGTCATTATTAAAGAAATATGTTCCTGTCCCTAACCACATAATTGATTGGAATGTGATCCAGGTGGAGCACAAAGGGGATTTTCAGGTGGACCCAATACGCATCATGGACTGGAAAGTGAAAGTTCTCAGGAAAAAATCCATAGGGATAGTAAATATTCAATGGACCTGCTACGATATTAAAGATGCTACATGGGAGCATAAATAAAACATGTGGGAGGAATACCCATAATTGTTTTTCAATTTTGAAGAAAAAAAGAATGTGAGACTCCATTTTGAGTAGTTAGAAGTTTTGGAACCACATCTCAGAGTCCTAGCCAACTGCACTAGGGACCCTAATAAAATAATGGCACATTCCTTGGGTTATCCATAATAAATGAATGGTCCATTCATTGGGTTAACCCTAATAAAAAAAAATGGTGTATTCCTCGGGTCAACGGGTTGAGAGGAATATGAGATTTTGGTTGGAACTACTGCTGGAGTTGTAAAATTGCAGAATTTTATTTCTTTAAGCATTGTGATGTAAATTTTAATATATATGTATATCAACATACTGTACAATGGGGAAGGTGCACAATTTTAGGGGATGGGGAATGTAATATCCCCACTATAATCCCAAATTTAATTGATTCTTATGTAGATATAATGTGTGGCTACGGCCAAAGTGATGTACATGTGAATTGTATTTCTATGTTTTAATAAGAAAATGTGATGTCAACTGCTAAGGGGACATGGACAAAGATGGGGGGTGAATTAATCCACAAGAGAGGGGAGGATCTATTATAATGTCTAAGAGGGGTCCAAGGGGGGAATGACACATTTATATTAATTCAACTCATATTCCTAAATTTTCTATTGGTATATGCACCTTCTAATTTTTTATTGAATGTTCCCAAATCCAATCATTGAATACATGTAAAAGGGTGAGTTTGAGTGGTCACATCCTATAGTTATTGGGCACATGGAAGCTTGAGTACAATCATCTTATGGAAGTGTGTGAGTCAATCAAGCAAGCCAAAGGATAGGAAATTTGTATGGGTAGCGACAACAGTTTTACGCATGAAGTTTTTGGGAATAAACAACAAGTAGAGAGAAAGAAAGAGAGTTTGGAGATGGAGCATCCATGGAGGGAGAATTATAGTGTATGTTGGACCGTTTTTGGAGCTGAAGACTAAAGATCCAGGTTGTCAATCCTGAAGAATGAACTCTTGAGTGATTTTCACTATAACAATAAGTGTTTGTTTTTGTTTGTTGTTAGTTTTATTGGCAACAAGTTCCCTTGAGTTCCCAGCTAAGATATTCCTAGTTACATGTGCCAAAGAGACCCTGATAAATGAATGGAACACTCGAGGGAATGATATCATTGAAGGGGTACATTCCTTGGGTTTGGAAATTCAATAGGAAGAAATCTAGTGGAAAATCAGGATAGTTGTAGGAAAATATCAGTGGGTTGTGGGAATTATGAGTTGTGATTGGACAGTGAGAGACCACCCTCTTTTTTGGATTACTAGCCTCAACTCGGGGGTGAATTACTATTGATATTTGGAACAAAAAATATATGGTTGGATGGAACGTCCATCCCAAGCAGTTGATTGCACAATTGTTGTTAAAAGATAAGTTTTTTATTTGTTTTATGTCTTGTATTTATGAGTTAAATTGATGTGCATGAAGTTTGTGTATTAGACTGATTTATGTGTTGATGTAATTTAGTTTATTAGATGCATTTCATGTCTATTTTAGCATGTTGTGGATGCATCTAATTTATGGTAATAGACAGTAGTTAAATATGTATGTAAATCGTAGCTAGAAGCTACAAGAAATCAATTTAGTTATATGTAAAATTTTAATTTTTATGAGTATTTCACACCGTAATATTCCTCGGCTAGGCTGGGGGATGTTAAAACCTCTTTGATTAGCTAAGAGGAGAAAGGATATTTTCAAATATAGGCCTAAGATCAAGATATCATCAGGTGATAATCAAGGAAGAATACATTCATAAAACTATTTTTAGAACCATATATGGGCATTACGAATTTGTAGTGGTGTCATTTGGACTGACCAATGCACCAACTATCTTTATGTGCTTAATGAATGGAACATTCAAAAATTATCTGGATAAGTTTTTCATTGTGTTTTTAGATGACATACTTATTTATTCCAAGTCATAGGAAGAACATGAACATCATTTGAGGCTAGTACTACAAGTGCTTAGGGAGAATCACTTGTATGCCAAGATGAGTAAGTGCTCTTTTTACCAAGAGAAGTTCCATTATTTGGAGCATGTCATTTCAAAGGAAGGCATAGTAGTGGATCTAGAGAATATTGAAGCAATTAGGGGATGGCCAACATCAAAGAATGTTTCAGTGTTTAGATATTTTATGGGATTAGATGGATATTATAGAAGGTTTATAGGAGGATTTTCCAAGATTTCTTATCCCATCACTTCTTCACAAAAGAAGAGAACTAAGTTTGAATGGAAAATAGAGTGTGAAGAAAATTTTTAGTTATTGAAAGAGTTACTTACTACTACACCTATTTTGAATACTGCAGATCCAAATGAAAATTCTATGGTATGCACATATATATGAAAAGAAGGACTTGGTGGTGTCCTTATTCAAAATGGGCATGTTATTAGTTATGAGTCTGGAATGCTTAAAGAACATGAGATAAATTATGCTACACATGATTTGGAGCCTGATGCCATACTAAATGCATTGAATATGTAGAGGAAATACTTAATGGGGAAGAAATTTAAATTGAGGGAAAACCAGAGTGGTATAAAATCTTTGTTTCAACCACCAACTTTAAATGCAAGGAAAACAAGATGGTCGAAATGTTTAAGTGAGTATGAATTTGTTGAGATCGATTCCTGCTTCTGAAATTTCCTTTCCCTTTCTATTTTCCCAAATTCTTTTTTTTCCATTTCTTTCCCTCTTCTAAACCTACCCTTGTTTCTCTTTTTCCTTTTCCCCTTATTCTATCCCTTTCTAATTACCATACTTAGTCATATTTCAAAAATCGGCGGGTTCCCGAGTTAGTGAGTTCATGAAAAGATCCATATTCAAAAAATTCCGCGTCCTCGCCATCTTCGTGCCTTTACCAATATGCATTAAGTGTGGTTTAATGTTAATAACTGATTATGCAAGCTCGGGCTCTGAAAAGAGTGTCATTAATAGCGAAGGGATCGAGGATATTTCTCATTAAATTGCATTAAAATGTTATTTTCCAAAGGTTATATTATTGTCATCTCTCCGAAAATATTCATTTCAAGTTATTATCCAGCTGAAGGAATACTCTCCTCAACCTATGGTAGCAACAGCTATACAATAATTATGTGGTGATACTTTAAATATCTTTGGTCGTGAAGATCATAAATTTCATTGGTCCAAAGCATATTCATATTACTCCTCTCCTCCTGCACAGAAAGACATAATCTGGGTATCCGAAATCACTCATGCAGGATGTGCTCCTAAGGTCTTTGACTATAAAGAACTTGTTGAATGGTGTGTGGAGAAGTATCTCCCAATCCAGGGAATTATACAACTCCAAGGTCATTCTCTGATTTCCCTTTCACCACAAGTCTTTCGCAAGATGTTGAATCTCCCAAAGACAACGCTTACCTTCAAAGAAGAAGACCGCAGAGATTTCTTGAAGAAACATAACAATGGCCTTGACCTCCTGCCTAAATATTTGGAGAATAATGTGTCTATTCCAGAAGACATAACCAAGATTTAATTCGACTCTTTTAAAAACCCCTTTAGATAAATTACACAGTTGTTTACCAGGTTGACAGGTCAGGAAAGCATTGTTATCATTTCTCGCATGATTCTATATATTTTATATTTTACAGTAAAATAATAGGCCATCTATGACTAAGGAAAATTGATTCCTATCGAAATCTCGTCTCACTTAACGCACTATAAACAGGATAAAAAATTCTTTATGGAATCCTATCTGATATTCGATATAGTGTATTGTTGTCAATTCCCAAAATTGACCATAAGTAAGAGGGTGAATCGTGAAACAGATCTGGTTGCCTTCTGGTATCAGGCATTATGGAGACACAATACCCCTTTGTATTTTTATGAATTCTTTAATGATTTTGTCTTAGTATTCAATAGGTTGTTGTTGGGTGATAATACTTCAAGGATATTTGATCAAGATAACAAATTTCTAGAGAAAAAAGGAATGATATAACAAATGGAGAATCGCAGTGTCATAAGGATATTATGTTCCAAACAAAATCTGTATTTTCTCCTGTATCATGTATCTGACAAATTATTCATTACAGAGGTGGAAAGGCAATACAACTTCTGGCTACATTTTTTCCATGAAAAAAGGAAAAAGAAATTCATCCCCTTTCCATGGAAGATTGGAGATTTCATATTCAGAAACATAAATAAAATCGATGAGCTTGAAAATCACTTCAACAATGTAAATTTAAAGTATGTCAAAAAGATAAAGGGGTTTGATCCTAACAAAATATTTGTGGAACATATGATGTCAGTAGGATTCAGTAACTTTTCCATCCATATTATCTTGAATGAAGAAGAAGAGAACACTCAAAGTTCTCTGGTATACAATGTTGGTGACTTAGAAACAGTACTCAGTACTAACGAGTTTTATAAGCAAAAAGGAAAGGGTCCTAGTGAAAGGAGCACCGAGTCTCCAATTGTTACTCCCAAAACCACCACATCCTAGAGCAATGCTCCAACGACTCATCCAGTTAGAAATATTTCCAACATTAGTTCAAGGGGAGGAGGAGAGAAGAATCCCCCCCTGGGGGAAACTCGAGAATTCACATAAGTTACCTGTGAGAAATAAAAGGAAGAATTTAATACAAGAGGAAAAGGACAACCTTATAGACATGCAGTCATCCCAAATTTTTAAAATTAACAAAGCAATCGGGGATTCTCTTGATGATTATATTGATGTATTAGAAATTTAAAATGCTAAGTTAAAAGAAAGGATCACAAAATTGGAAAATTCCTTAATGCCCCTTCCAATCCTGGAAATTCCTTTGTCAATGGTCAAACCAACCACACCTGCCATTAAGTTGAAAGGATCTTCAAGTATACTCACAGTGGTCTAGAGTTATGTAGAAAAAAATATTAATAAGAGAATGTCACTAATAACATAAGCATGGGAGGTATCAAAAAATATTGTTTCTTTTGGATCAAGGGCACATGCCTTTCATGAATATATGCAAGTTGATTTAAAGAATGAAGAAGGTTTCTACATTGATGTTGTATTACCATTTGCAATTAAAGTCTCAAACATGACAGAATTGAGAAGAAGAGAGGAGGATATGCCTTCTCCAAGTCGAATAAAACAGCTAAATGCTTGTTGGAAAGAAAAGATTAAGAATTTGAGTAACATTGTTCAAGCATGCAGAAAAGACATACTAAAAAGAGAAGAATTGTTCAAAAGACTCACGGAAATAGATCTAGAAAGAGGTACTAATGAGGTGCAATACCCTAAATTAATTCTCAATTCAATGTTTCTAACAAAGAAAAAAATTGGCGAACAAGTTGAGATATTTAAGGGATTATCAACTGAAAAAATTTATGCCATACTTGAATATAATGAAGAAGAAATAGATAATTGGCTAGTTGATTATTCCGTGAAAAATCAAGATATTGAGGAAGCAGTACATGGTATTTCTCTTGACTTGAGATACTTGGAAGATGAACTTTTCAACATTAAAATCAGGCATGAAATAAACGTCGCACCAATGAAAAACTACATTGAATATTGGTTCAAAAAGGCAATTGACAAATTAACCAAAGAAGGGAAAGAAACAAATGATACGATTCCTATAATCGTCAATGAAGACAATAAAAGGACATCAGGAAGTGAGTAAAAGTGATAGATACAATCATAGTAAGTTTATGATGATCACATCTTTTTTTGTTTATCAGTTCATTCATCCAGTTACTCTGCTTCTTTGACTAGAAAGGTTTAACTAAAATCTGTTAACTTCTCTCTGTCTTATTGCCAGGTCTTGCTACTCTGTCATCGCCCACCATCCTCCTTGTACAACTTACTTATTTTTATATTTTCTTTATGGTCAGTGGGAGCCCCAATCTCAGTCCTAAGGACAAATGCATTTAAATTTCAAGGCTTTGTAACAAACTATATATTTTTCAAAAATCCCAATAGAACTATTTCGAGATCAGTTTTGATTGTACTTTATAACTCTGAGTTTTGAGTATAAATTATTTGATATTGATCTATTGTTATCTTTATTTTATATCCCCATGTGTTTATCTATTAAATTTCCCTTTTGCATGAAGGCCATTTTATTTTATTTTATGTGATCAGAAATATTTAGTTTAACTATAATGGATGTGAGGAAATTTTTTCCATCTTTTTCAAATGTATGATGTGTGTGGTTCCTGGTCATCTCGTGGGAACTCTTTTTTGAAAACAAAAAACTTTTATATTTTTGCAATTTTCATCTTTCTTTGAATGTCACGGTGGACTTTCTCAGATTCCTACATTATTCTCAAAATTTAGAATCCCAAGAAAATTTTGAAATAAAGAGGAGTACCACCTCTATAAAAACACAGGGGGATTTGTATCCCTATGAGGTTTCCATTTTGGTCATAACGGATTCAAGCGTCAAAATTTTTGGCGACCATATTGGGGACTCAATTGAAATTTGAAATATGGTTTAACATCTTTTGAAAGATACATGAATTTCCCCTGGGTTGATCAGCTCCACCTGGAAAATGGATTGAATAATCAACAAAGCATCTTACATCATTTATATAATCTAGTAATAATGACAGACGAGACCTGAGAATAATTGGAAAGGTATTAGAAGACATTGGCCCAATAAAAAGAAAGATAAATCCTCCGAAGACAAGGGAGTGACAAGCAACAAGACCGAAGGAACAAAATGCTAGCTAGAGAAGCACAAGGACAAGGTTAGGATTGAAGCTGGACAAATACAAGGGACCCATTACCAGAAGTAAAAGCAAGCAACTATGTATTCTAAGAAGTGGAAAACATATTCCTAAAACATCTTTGGACATGGCAGAAAGAAATGAACAACCACGAGAAGAACCACGAAGAGAACATCATGAGGAAAGACAAGGAGGTGGTGGAAGAAATCAAGAAAAACCTAAGATTCGAAAACTGAAGAAGAGTAAGAGATCCCCCTTTAAATATTCGAGTTGAGAAACATGACCTCCATGTTCTCCCTAAGGGTACCTTGAAGGAATTTTCTGGAGATGGAACAATTGATGCCAAAAAACATCTTATCTTATTTCTTGATGTTTGTGATTTTCATTGTGTTGAATATGATGATGTGATGGTAAGGCTATTTCTTCAAACCTTATCAGGAAAAGCTTATGAATGGTATACGACATTACCCAGTAGGTCAATTGTCTCATTTATGACCTTGAATCCATGTTTCTAACTATTTTCTCCCCTCCAATTGCATATCATACCCTTCTCACCAATTTCACCTAGATTGGTTTGAGGAAGAATGAGAGAATATGAGATTTTAATCTCAAGTTCAATAAAACCTTGAATAAGATTCCAGAAGATAAAAGACCTAATGACCCATTCATACCGGGTTGTTATAAGAATGTGATTCCTCCAAATGTAAAATATGCTATCAAAACATCCCAAATGGATACCTTGGAGGAAGCAATGATTAAAGTCATTGAGATGGAATACTTTATGATTGAGACAGGTTTCGACACCAAAATTATCCTAGGAAAAGTACAAAGGCAGCTGGGAGGATTAAGTATTGATAATCAAAGAGCCTCTAGCCCAAGAAAGAACGAAGAACTGAAGCCACGACCGACCCAAAATCAAACAATTGGAGGAGGACTTTTCAAGGGAACCATACCAGATGTGAAGGTAGACCCTACTGCGGCACAAAAAACCAAAAAACAAAATTGAAATTGCACAAATGAATAGAACCATCAGGAAAATGTAGAATGATATAACTAGATTTAGAAGGGGAGAAAATTATGTAGCAAATCCAATAATTCTGATCCAATATCAAAGAAGGAACCCTCCCTAAGAAAACAATGTGAGGTTTGAAAACATTGATAATCTACAAAGGCCAAGGGTTCCCAGGAAACTAATCCCTAATGTAGTTGTTCTGGATAATGTATATGATGAGAAAATGGTTGAGCAAGGGAATTGTTATTTACCTGATGAAAGTTACAAAACTTTACATATGGATGGATGTGAGACGTCCATGTATATATTTGAGGAAGGATACAATGACCCTAACTCGCAAGAGAATGTTTCCAAAACACGAGCGTTTGTAAATAAATCCAAGAATAAAAATGATTCTGAAAGAGAAAAAACGAATGAGAAAAGGGAAAATGAGAATGTGACGAATAGTGTTGAAAGCAAGAAGTAACACATGATGTCAAACCTCACCCAAATGAAATACAATTTCATAGAGGACTTGAGTAAACTAAGGATAACTCTTCCTTTTATAGAAGTGGTGAAGATTCCCCAACAAAGGGAAAATATTTGGAGATTGTTGGATGATCCGTCTGGAAAAATGGAAGTTGTTGTTATAAGTCTGAAACAAATCCAAAATAAATCAACACTCAAGTTGAGAGGTAAAATGCCACCCTTTTATATTTTAATTCAAAATCATGATGTTGCACTTCATAATTGTTTAGTCAATACTAGCGCGACCAATAATATTATGCCACTAGTGGTCATGGAGGGATTGGGAATGAACTACACCAAATATTATGAGACTGATGAAAGTATATATGCAATCAATTCCAGACAAGTACCAACTTATGGTGAAATCAAAGACTTTTATGCTTGGATCACGACAGCTCCCCATATTATTATAGTTTTCAATATTATTGTGGTAGATCTTTCTCTTGGATATGGAGTTATTTTAGGAAGAGATTGGTCATATATGATCAGAGGATACATAATGAACGATGGAAGTTGAATGATGTTTCCAGAAAAATAAGGAGCAATGATTAAGGTTCTTCGTGAACCCAGGAGACCCTTCTCTTTTAAAAAGAAGGATAATGAATTAATGGAAGATTATATAGATGTTGGGATAGGAAACTATGTTATCCTAGACATGGAACAGATTGAAATCCTTGATCAAATTCAAGGTATGGAGAATCAAGAGCATCCATTTCAAGGTTATTGGAGGATTTCATTCAATGGAGCTTGCTCAAGTTCTGGGAGTGGAGTTGGAATTTTCCGTGTAAGTCCAAGAAAGATTGTGCATCCACATGCTATCAGAATTCAATTTGCATGGACCAATAATGAGGAAGAATATGAATCTTTGATTTAGAGAATGATTCTTGCACAATATATGAAGATAGAACATCTAATTATGACTAGCGACTCTGAGTTGGTAATAAATCAAGTCACCCAGAGGTAAAAGAACAAAAAGGAAAGACTCAAATTATATTTCAAAAGAGTTAACAAATTGATGGAAGCCTTCAGCTCTTTCAACATCTCTTTCATCCCAAGGGATAAAAATCGGAAGGAAGATTCATTAGCTTTGGCGGCCTCATTTTCAAACCCAAAAGATGTTCAGGGAAAAACATATTTTCAAGTAAAAAGAATATTTTGGCCTTCTATACATGATAACCAGGAATATTTACAAGTATTTGAGAATGATGAAGAATTGGAAAAAAAAAATATGAACGAAGATGAAGACAGTCACATGACTATTGTCTCGAGGAATTGTATTCAATAAGATTCTCTTTTTACAAGATACGATCATGCTAAAAACCTCCTGGAAGAAGCGTCGCTATGGAAGGCCCAAGAAACAAGAAAAAATAACATTAGAACTGATAGTTCCCAAAAATACATGAATTTGGGGGTTGATTGCACAATTGATGAAGTTGATCAATATGTCACATTATTTAAAGAATATCTTTATGTGTTCACATGGACTTATGATGATTTGAAGGAATATGATAAAACAATATTTCAACACATTATTCCCTTAAGAGAAGGGGCAGAGCCTGTCAAGCAGAAGATAAGAATAATGAACCCCAAATTAAAAACATTGGTAAAGGTTGAATTGGAGAAGTTAGAGAATGTTGGAATATCATACCCCATTATACATTTTGATTGGCTTTCAAACCTAGTAATAGTAATAAATAAGATTGGGGAGATCCAGATGTGTGTACATTTCAGGGATCTTAACAACAAGTGTAAAGGATAATTATCCTTTACCTAACATGGATTTTCTTCTCCAACAAGTCATGGGATCAGCCTCCATGTCCAAGTTAGATGGTTTTTCTGGATATAATCAAGTCTTAGTTGCTAAAGAAGATAGAGCAAAGTCAGATTTCATAACACCTTGGGAGACATATGCGTATACTAGGATACCCTTTGGTTTAAATAATGTAGGAGCTACATTTTAGAGGGATATGGATCATGCTTTTGAGGGGTTGATAGGAAAATTCATGGTGTATTATAAATATGACCTGATCATACACTCAAAATAAGGAGTGATCACATTCAT
Source organism: Picea sitchensis (assembly GCA_010110895.2). Taxonomy (NCBI): domain Eukaryota; kingdom Viridiplantae; phylum Streptophyta; class Pinopsida; order Pinales; family Pinaceae; genus Picea; species Picea sitchensis. The sequence goes on from SNQJ01S0059379.1 coordinate 43,772, forward strand.
CACATGAGGAAAGTCTTTGGCAGATGCAGATTATATGGTGTTTCCTTAAATCCAAAGAAATTTGTATTTGTTGTGACTCAAGGAAAACTATTGGGTCATATTGTGTGCAAGGAAGGGATATATTTAGATACAAAAAGAGTTAAAGATATAAATTAACTAAACCCCCCATCATCTAAGAAGGGAGTTCAGTCATTTTTTGGCAAGATCAAATTTGTACGAAGATTTGTCCCTGACTATGCAAGTATTGTCAAGTCGATCAATTTATTGTTAAGAAAGGACCAAAGGTTCAAATGGACCTTCGATACACAAGAATCTTTCAATAATATCAAAAAGGAAATCACTACAGCACCATTCCTCATTAGCCCAGAATTTCAAAGTGACTTCATCATCTATGTGTTCAATACAAAAATGGTTGTTGCATATATTCTTACTCATAGGAATACATGTTGATGAATGCAGCTATGTGAGACATTCTCCATCTTACAAACATGTGAGGTGTGGATCATTGCATCTATGTAAGTCTTTCTCTCAGCTTACAAACCTCAGAGAAAGCCCCTAAGAAGGGTATGTGGTTCCTTCCTCAGACAGAGCTAGGAACGTAGAGATGACCTCCTCCATTCAGAGAGTTGAGAAGAACTCCATATGATTATCCAGTAGGAAAGGTGATCTGTTGAGTTAGACGTGCATGTGGTTGACCACAAGTTGAACATGTGAAATCCAAAAGTGTTGGGTGCATCATCATGTGAACATAAATGAAGATTATGTATTAGCCTCCTCTGAGTAGCAGAGTTTACGAGAAGACTCCAGGTGATTCTCATGTGTGAGGCAGTGAGAAAGTAGATCTGTAGAGTGGACGTGCCTGTGGATGAGCATAGGTAAATGTGTGAAGATATGGTTCATCTATGTAATGCAGTGAACCAGAGATATGACATCCCTATGGATGTGCCCCTAGTGGATGAGCACTAGTGGGTGTATCAGATCCTTTTCTATATATTTTTCAAGAGTCAAACCTACCTGTAACCCTAATTATAATGTAAAAGGTACAATTCGTCCCTACCTCAATGTGATTAATAATAAATATAAAAGATAATTAATCTGGATAATATTAATTATAATAATAATTATGATTATAATTATAATATGACTTAGAGAGGTCATCCTTGTTGAGCCAATAGACACTTGAGTTGATAGGAGAATTCTAATATAAGTAAAGGGAAACTCCCCATTGTGGAAACACATATTAAATGTGAATTTGGAAATTTCAGCAAGTACACTTCTTTGGCAAAAAGGTGTGCACCTCTCTTAGGCGCTAGAGTTCTAGAGTTTAAGCACCCTCTTGTGTACTAGGTATTTCTTGGTGCTGAAGGTATTTCTCTTGAAGAATATAGAAAAGGATTTGGTTGGGTTTTCTTCCCTTGTTGAGAAGGGTTTCTCACAATACATTTTGTGTTCTTGTGCATGGTGCTTCTTCTTGTGATCTTGGTTGTTGTAGCATTTATGGTTATGGTTAAATGATAAAAATGAAATGAACTTCATGCTTAACCTAATGCATTGAAAAATCAACATGGTATCAGAGGATATGTCTTGAAAGAACCCATTTCACAAGCATCCACCAAATCTCAATCCACTTTTTGCAGAACCGTACGGCCCTTCTAGGGTTTCCAGAAAAAATCTATATGGCCTCCCTTTCAGTGGTGATTCAGCCCTCAATACTTGGACGTTGGGGAAACTTTTTTATTAGATGAGTATAGCCTCTTCTAGCGCATCTCCAGAAGCTCTAAAAATGAAATTACAAGAAATATTGATTTTTGGCCCTAGGGTTTCTAGGGTGTCGAAATTTCCTGCAGAATATTAATTCTGGATTTTTTAAGAAACGTTCTCGTGAATCAGCAAGCATCTATGTGACATTATCAAATTGATTTTTGGCAGTCATAAGTCCAATATAATCCAATGTTKCTAATTTAACCTAATCATTATGTTTTCAAAATCCAGTCAACAAGAAATTGAAGAAACCAATCAAATGAAGAACAGATCATTAGTATAATATAGGCTTGATGGAGCAAGCAACTTCAACCCCTAGAAATCAAAGCTTCTAGTCACTCTTGAAGAAGATGACCTCTTGGATGTAACAAGTAAAACTCTACCAGACACAGCTATAGATAGAGAACTTGTCTTAACCACTCTCCAGAATCTTCCAAAATCATGGGAGAATTTCATTCAGAGTATCAGTGGAAGAGAATATCTACCAACCTTTGAACGTTTATGGACATATTGCACTCAAGAAGAACTTAGACTTAGAAATAGAGGAGTGGAAGATTCCTTAGAAGAAAATTATTCTCTTTCACTTCATACAAATAAAGGAGGAAAATTCAAAATAAATTCCAGGCAAACATTTAAAGGTGAAAGTCTTCATCCAATCCAAGTTATCAAAGAAGAGATGTTTCAGAAATTCAGTGCTTCAGATGTGACAATTATGGACACATTGCAAGAAATTGTCCAACCAGGAAGAAGGGAAGACAATATGCTTCCCCTGCTGACATTGATATAGATCCACCTCAAAAGAGTGAAGCGAAGATAGACGAGAAGTACTTCCTCTAAAAGGACATGACTACAAACTAGGTAAATCATTTTATCTCTAATTTTATAGTTAATTGAATTTTTCAAATAAATAAAGGATATTTTTCCTAGTATAGGAGCTCTCAAAGACTTGGACCATTATCCCTAGTACAAGAGTCCAAACCATATTTAATTTGTTCATTATACAAGAAAAAATGTTGTCCTTGAAAAAGAGATAGCCTTTCAAAGATCTATAGAATATCAAATGGAGATTGACAGTAAGATAAATACTTTCTCCCCTTTCAGCAGTTTAGAGGGAGACATACCTTATTCCAATTGATCCAATTGTTTCAGTTGATATATATTCAGAGATATTGTAGTAGGGCATAAGAGGCCTACCTAGACTCACTCTGCAAGAGGCAGAGAAACATACAAGCCTCTCAAGGCACATCCCGAGAAAGAAAAAGATATTTTCGAGCTATCCTTCAGTCCTGAGACATTGATCCCGAGCCTCCTTGTATTATAAAAGAAACAAGAGAACATGTATGGAAAGATGCCATAATACTAGTATGTATTAAAATAATGATGTATAATATATTGTCCAAAAAATAGAAGGGAAGTCTGTAATGACTTCCAAGTGGATCTATAAGATCAAGCATGCAGCTAATAGAAGTGTCGAGAAATATAAAGAAAGATATATAGCCAGAGGTTTCTCACAAACAGAGGGAGTTGTCTATGATAAGAAACTTGATCCAGTAAGCCTGATACACTTCCATCTATACTACTATCCATGAGTTGGAAACTATATCATATGGATGGATTCTTGATCAGTTTGGGTTTCAGCAAGAGTGTTGTTGACCCAAACCTATAGTATTACAGTGTTGGTGACAAGAACATGATTTTGATTACTTATTCAGAAATCCTTGTTGTTGGATACAAGTAAGCTTTGAATTTTGATTTCGAGATGAAGGATATGAGTATGATGCACCAATTCTTGGGACAAAAAGTATGACAGAGGACTGATGAGATTTTCCTAATTCAAGGAAAAAATACACTGGGAATATTAAAGAAGTTTAGTATGACAGAATGCAAAACCATCGTGATGGATTTGAAAAAAATGAGTGATGATGATTCAGACGAGATTGATCCATAGCTGATTGGATCATTGATGTATCTGGTTAACACCAGGCCAGATTCATGTTATGCAGTGAATGTTCTTAGTCAATCCATGAGTCAGCCAAGACAGACTCACTAGATAGTAGTAAAGCATTTATTGAGATATATATGAGGCACAGTTGAATATGACCTGAGATATCCCTCCAGTGTGAACTTGATTTTGCAGGATATACCAATTCAGATTGATTAGAAAGTATAGTGGACGAAAAGAACACATCTGGTTATTATTCTACCATGAATGTTTCCATGGTTTCCTGATGCAGTAGGAAACAAAACTCTGTGGCCTTGAGCACCACAAAATCAGAGCATATAGCATCAAGTGTGTGAAGAAATATGGCTTCAGAAACTTCTGAAAGATTTATTTGACCATTAGATGGATCATATGATAATAACCAAAGAGTCGTGCGTAATGCTTCTTGAAAACCCAATGTTTCCTGATGGATCGAAACACGATGAGATGAAACATCCTTATATCAAAGATAAGATGCAGAGGAAAATTGTACACATGCAGTACCTTCCTACACATGAGAAGATTACAGATAGCTTCACCAGACTAACTTGGTGAAAAATGCCTTCCTATTTAAGAGGGAGTATTGATGACTCGAACCAAAAAAAAAAAAAATTAGAGTACATTTGTATGAGACTTGGAATGATGAAGAATGCCTCCCTAGCTGAGAGGGAGTGTTGATGACTGCGGCTATGTGAGACATTCTCTAGCTTACAAACCTACGAGGTGTGGATCATTGCAACTATGTAAGTCTTTCTCTCGGCTTACAAACCTGAGAGAAAGCCCCTAATAAGGGTATGTGGTTCCTTCCTGAGATAGAGTTAGGAACGTAGAGATAACCTCCTTCATTCAGAGAGTTGAGAAGAACACCATATGATTATCCAGTGGGAAAGGCGATTGGTTGAGTTAGACATGTCTATGGCTGAGCACAAGGTGAACATGAGAAATCCCAAAGTGTTGGTTGCATCGTCATGTGAAAATAAATGAATATGATGTATTATCCTCCTCCGAGCAGTAGAGTTGACGAGAAGACTCGAGTTGATTGTCCTGTGTGAGGCAGTGAAAAAGTAGATCTATAGAGTGGATGTGCATGTGGAAGAGCACAGGTGAGCATGTGAAGATCCGGTTCTTTTGTGTAATGCAGTGAACCAGATATATGACATCCCTATGGATGTATCCCTAGTGGATGAGCACTAGTGGGTGTATCTGATCCTTTGCTATATATTGTTCAAGAGTCAAACATGCCTATAACCCTAATTGTAATGTAAAAGGTACAGGTCGGCCCTACCTCAATGTGATTAATAATAAATATAAAAGATAATTAATCTGGATAATATTAATTATAATCATAATTATTATTATTATTATATGACTTAGAGAAGTCGGCCCTATTGACCCAATAGACACTTCAGTTGATAGGACAAGTCTAATATAAGTAAAGGGAAATTCTCCATTGTGGAAACACATCTTTCATGTGAGTTTAGAAATTCCAGCAAGTACATTTCTTTGGAAAAAGGTGTGCACCTCTCTTGGGTGCCATATTTCTAGGGTTTGAGCACCCTCTTGTGTGCTAGGTATTTCTTGGTGGTGAAGTTATTTATCTTGAAGAATACAGCAAAGGATTTGGATGGGTTTTCTTCCCTTGTTGAGAAGGGTTTCCCAGGATACATTTTTTGTTCTTGTGCATGGTGCTTCTTCTTATGATCTTGGTTGTTGTAGAATTTATGGTTATGTTTTAATGATAAAATTGAAATGAACTTCATGCTTAACCTAATGCATTGAAAAATCAACAATACCAAGGGTGAAGAACTCCCAATTAGCTCCATGAGAAAAAACCTTCATGATTATGAATTGAGATATTCATAATTGGAGAAGCAAGCCTTATCTCTTGTAAAAGTGATGGTGCACTTTCAGACTTACATAATAAATTCTCATGTCATTGCTTTTGTTCCATACTCTCCTATGAAGATGCTTTTGAATCAGTAATTGAGAGAAGGAAAATGGGAAAACTAGTTGGCGAAGATTCAAGAATGTGATATTGAAATTAAACCTTTAAAGGCAGTCAAAGGACAGGGTTTATGTAATCTCATTGCAAATAGTGATTCTTTGGATGGAATGATTTCAATCTCAATAGGAGAACCAATTGCAGATTCAAAATGGTATAAATATATTCTATTCTACTTGAGGTCTGGACAATTTCCATTCACCATGAACCCTAAAGAGAGAAGAATGTTGAAGTTGAAGTCAAATAAATATGTGTTGATTGTTGATATATTGTTTAGAAGAAACTATGATGGTATATTTGTAAGATGTGTTGATGAAAAGAAAGCTCAAGAATTAATGAGAGAATTCCATGAAGGAATATGTGGTGGACATTTTGCGCCTACAACCATCGCCCATAATATAATAAGACTTGGTTTTTATTGGCCATCAATTTTTAAAGACTCGTATGCTACAATAAGGAAGTTTGTATCTTGTCAACAATTTTCAGGGAAAATGAAAAAATTTACAATGTCATTACAACCTATATTTGTAGAACAACCATTTTCCCAATGGGGACTTGATGTCATTGAGTCAATAAACCCAAAGTCAAGAAAGGGACATATATATATTCTCACCACTACAGATTGTTTTACAAAGTGGCCAGAAGCTGTGGAATTAAAAAGGGTTGATTTTGAAGAGTTGATTAAGTTTCTCAAAGATAATATTTTTTCAAGATTCAGTGTCCCAGACAAACTCATCATTGATAATGGTTCGATTTTCATTGGCTCAAAATTTATAGAATTTTGTGGAGAATATGGAATTTTTATGGGGAAGTCATCAAACTATTATCCACAAGGGAATGGTCTTGCAGAATCCACTAATTAGACACTCATTCAGATATTGAAGAAAACTATTGACAATAACCAAAGGAATTGGAATTTAAACTTGATTGATGCATTGTGGGCAAGCAGAACAACTCTGAAAGATAGCACTGGGGTGTCTTTGTATACATTGGATTATGGGAAAGAAAAAAAAATGTCAATTAGCCTCTAGCTCAACGCCCTGACTTGTATAGTCAACAAAAAATATGTAGAATACAGTGCACCTATGCAAAAGAGGATCCACTAGTTATTGAAATTTGAATAAGAACGAAGTAAAGCCCTGAATAGAACTTCTCAAAAACAATAGAGTATCAAAATTTATTTTAACCAGAATGGAACCGTAAATAATTTTTCGAAGGGAGAATCGGTGTTAATCTGGAACAAATCTAAGGAAAAACCATCGATGCACACAAAATTTGAAGCACTATGGATTGGACCATACATCATCAAAAATATCATGGGTTTTAGTTCTTATATGTTCAAAGACATGAAGGGTAAAATTATAATGTTGGTTGTTAATGGGAAACATTTGAAAGGTTTCTTCACCTGAAATTTTCTCATTCCCTTGTACATGATTTTTCACTTTCATTTATTCAGTTTGTATATCCTTACCTTTGAATCCATATCCCAATGGATGGAAGTGCCTGGTCATGAATATTTTGGATTCTTGACAACCCACAGGGGGTTATAATCCCACAATTGGAGACAGTTGTTGAGATCAATTCCTTCTTCTGAAATTTCATTTCCCTTTATATTTTCCCAACTACTTTTTTTCCATTTCTTTTCCCTCTTCTATACCTACCCTTGTTTCTCTTTTTCCTTTTTCCCTTCTTCTATCCCTTTCTAGTTACCATATTTAGTCGTATTTCAAAAAATCGGCGGGTTCCCGGGTTGGCGAGTTCATGAAAATATCCATATTGAAAATTGCTCGCATACGTCCCCGCCATATTTGTGATTTTCCCAATATGCATTAAGTTTGGTTTAATGTTAATAATTGATTATGTAGGATCCAAAAATATCGTCATTAATAGTGAAGGGCTCAAGGATATTTCTCATTAAATTGCATTAAAACTTTATTTTCCAAAGTTTATATTATTGTCATCTCTATGAAAAGATTAATTTCAAGTTATTATCTAGCTGAAAGAATACTCTCATCAACCTATGGCAGCAGCAGCTAGACAATAGTTATGTCGTGATACTTTAAATATATTTGGTCGTGAAGATCAGAACTTTCAGTGGTCCAGAGCATATCCATATTACTCCTCTCCTCTTGCACAAAAATTTGTGATCTGGGTATTTAGAATCATTCGCGCAAGATGTGTTCCTGAGGTATTTGACTGTAAATAACTTGTTGCATGGTGTGTGGAGAAGTATGTGCCAATACTGATAATTATACAACTCCAAGGTCATTCTCTTATTTCTCTTTCACCACAAGTATTTCACAATATGTTGAAGCTCCCAAATCCGACGCTTACCTTCAAAGGAGAAGACTGGGGATATTTCTTGAAGAAACATAACAATGGACTTGACGTCCTCCATGAATATTTGGAGAGTCCTGCATCTATTCCAAAAGACATAACCAGGATCCAGGTCGACTCTTTTAAAAACCCCTTTCAATAAATCGCATGGTTGTTTACCAAGTTGACAGGTGAGGAAAGCATTGATACCATCTCTCGTATGATTCTATATATTTAATATTTTACAGTAAAATAACAGGCCATCTTTGACTGGGGAAAATTGATTTCTATCGAAATCTTGTCCCTGTTAACGCATTATAAAAAGGATGAAAAAATATTTATGGCGTCCTATCTGATATTAGATATAGTTTATTGTTGCCAATTCCCAAAATTGACCATAAGTAAGAGGCCGAATCGTGAAACAGATCTGGTTACCTTCTGGTATCAGGCATTATGGAGACATAATACCCCTTTGTATTTTTATGAATTCTATAATGATTTTGTCTCAGTATTCAAGAGGTTGTTTTTGGGTGAGAATACTTCAAGGATATCTGACCAAAATAACAAATTTCTATAGAAAAAAGGAACGATAGAAAAAATGGATAATCACAGTACCATTAGGATATTTATTCCAAAGAAAATCCTTATTTTCTCCTGTATCATCTATCTGACAAATTATTCATTGCAGAGGTGGAAAGGCAATACAACTTTTGGCTACATTTTTTTAACGAAAAAAAAAAAAAAGGAAAAATAAATTCATCACCTTTCCATGGAAGATGTCAAAGCAAGAAAAATAATCATCTACTCAGTAAGATATCACCTCTTGCCTCGTATTCCCAATATGAAGACAACCTAGCTTTCAAAGGAATGTTTGAAAGTGACAACACTCTCAGAGCTCTTACCTTAAAGATCCAACTTCAAATTACCAAGATGACGAAGGATGACACAGTTGCACTCTTCTTTATGAAGTTATCAAAGATTAAAGAACAATTAGATACCATTGGGTAAATCATGTATGATAGAGAACTTGTCTTAACCACTCTGCAGAATCTTCCAAAATCATGGGAGACTTTCATTCACAGTATTAGTGGAAGAGAAGTTGTACCAACCTTTGAACGTTTATGGACAGATTGCACTCAGGAAGAAATTAGACTTAGAAATAGAGGAGTGGGAGATTCCTCAGAAGAAAATCATGCTCTTTCACTTCATACGAAGAAGGGAGGAAAATTCAAAAGAAATTCTAGGCAAACATTTAAATTTGAAAATTCTTCATCCAATCCAAGTTATCAAAGAAGAGATGTTTCATAAATTCAGTGCTTCAAATGTGACAAGTATGGACACATTGCAAGAAATTGTCCAACCAGGAAGAAGGGAAGACAATATGCTTCCACCGCTGACATTGATCCAAATCCACCTAAAAAGAGTGAAGAGAAGAGAGAGGACAATTACTTCCTCTAAAAGGACATGACTACAAACTAGGTAAATCATTTGATCTCTAATTTTATGGTAGATTGCATTTTTCAAATAAATAAAGGATATTATTCCTAGTAAAGGAGCTCTCAAATACTTGGACCATTATACCTAGTACGGTAGTCCAAACCATATTTAATTTATTCATTATACAAGAACAAGCGTTGTCCTTGAAAAATGGATAGCCTTTCAAAGATCCATAGAATCTCAAATGGAGATTGACAGTAAGACAAATACTTTCTCCCCTTTCAACAGTTCAGAGGGAGACATACCTTATTCCAATTGATCAAGTTGTTTCAGTTGATATATATTCATAGATATTGTAGTAGGGTGTAAAAGGCCTCCCTAGACTCACTCTAAAAAGAGGCAGAGAAACATACAAGCCTCTCAAGGCACATCCGACAAAGAAAAATATATTTTCGAGCTATCCTTCAGTCATGAGCCATTGATGTTGAGCCTCCTTGTATTAGAAAAGAAACAAGAGAATAGGTATGGAAATATTCTATAATACCAGTATGTCTTAAAAGAATGATGTATAAGATATTGTCTAGAAAATAGAAGGGAAGTTTGTAATGACTTCCAAGTGTATCTATAAGATCAAGCATGCAGCTGATAGAAGTGTCGAGAAATACGAAGAAATATCTATAGCCAGAGCTTTCTCACAAAAAGATGGAGTTTTCTATGATAAGACACTTGATCCAGTAAGCCTGATACACTTCCATCCRTACTACCATTCATGAGTTGGAAATTATATCATATGGATGGATTCTTGATGATTTTGGGTTTCAGAAAGAGTGTTGTTGACCCAAACCTATAGTATTACAGTGTTGGTGACGAGAACCTGATTTTGATGACTTATTCAGAAATCCTTGTTGTTGGATGCAAGTAAGATTTGACTTCTGATTTTGAGATGAAGGATATGAGTATGATTCACCACTTCTTGGGACAAGAAGTATGGCAGAGGACCGATGATATTTTCTTAATTCAAGGAAAACATATAATGGGAATATTAAAGAAGTTCAGTATGATAGAATGCAAAACCACCATGATGGATTTGAAGAAAATGAGTGATGATGATTCAGACGAGATTGATCCACAACTGATTGGATCATTGATGTATCTAGTTAACACCAGGCATGATTCATGCTATGAAGTGAATGTGCTTAGTCAATCCATGAGTCATCCAAGACAGACTCACTGGATAGTAGTAAAGCATGTATTGAGATATATACAAGGCACAGTTTAATATGACCTGAGATATCCCTCCATTGTGAACTTGAGTTTGCAGAATATACCGATTCAGATTGAGTAAAAAGTACAGTGGACCAAAAGAACACATCTGGTTATTGTTCTACCATGAAGTTTTCCATGGTTTCCTGATGCAACAGGAAACAAAAATATGTGGCCTTTAGCACCATAAAGGCAAAGCATATAGAATCAAGTATGTGAATCAATATGGCTTCACAAACTTTTGAAATATTTATTTGACCATGAGATGGATCCTATAATAATAACTAAAGAGTCGTGTGTAATGCTTCTTGAAAACCGAATGTTTCTTGATGGATCGAAACATGATGAGATGAAACATACTTATATCATAGATAAGATACAGAGGAAAATCGTACACATGCAGTACCTTCCTACACATGAGCAGATGACAGATATCTTCACCAGACTAACTTGGTGAAAAATCCCTTCCTATTTAATAGGGAGTATTGATGACTTGAGCCAAAAACAAAATTCAGAGTGCATCTATATGATACTTTTCATGATGAAGAATGCCTCCCTAGTTGAGAGGGAGTGTTGATGAATGTAGTTATTTGAGACATTATCCATCTTACAAACCTCTGAGGTGTGGATCATTGTAGCTATGTAAGTATTTCTCTCAGCTTACAAACCTGAGATAAATCCCCTAAGAAGGGTATGTGGTTGTTACACATCAAAATTACTCATTTCAATGATGACCTATTRTCGTCATTACAAGTGTCGCATTTTGGCCACAAGTGTCACAAGTGTCRCAGACATCATACAGTCATATTTCCCATGTCGTGTCTCGAACGAMATCACAAGGAACACTTGAAGACACCCTCAAAAACTGGTTAAAGAAGAAGAAATCATTTGATGAAGAGTACAAAGATTTTTCCATGAAAAAAACCACTTAAAAATGAATTGTGAAGGCCARCGCTCCCCTACCCATTGTCAGGGAGTGTCATTGCTCCTTGACCTTCCTTGGGGGAGCATTCCAGCACTCTGTGCACCCTTCTGAGGGAGCGTTGGGATTTTTTGAGGAAATTTTGGGCAACGCTTCCCTACCCACTATTAGGGAGTGTCAGCGCTCCTTGTCCTCCTTTGGGGGAGCGTTGCAACACTATATTCCCCTTTCTAGGGGAACACTAGGCTATTTGAAGAAATCTTGGGTTGTTGAGGAAAATCAAGGAAAATTCCCCCTCATCTCTAGAGTTGGTTGGATTCGAATCTGAGGTCAAGGCTGGATCTTAGGGAAGATCCACAACTGATGGAGAAGGATCCTCAACCTATCCCAAGAATCTCTACGGTGGTTGGGTCTCTCCAAGCTTATATAAGGAGGCTTTCTCATGGTGAAATGGATGGAGTTTGAGAGATACATAACTTATGATCTCATGAGAAGTGGTATTAGAGGACATTGAAGGCATCAAACTTATGATCTCATAAGGGATATAATCAGTAAAGCATATTCATTTTGTTTGTGGATTATTTGAGCAAGGGGTTGGACAAGGAGAGCTGGAAGAGGCTTTTGCAACTTCATCAAAGGTCTGTAATTATTGCTATCGAGTTCTCATTAATGCATGTGTTTGGTCTGTTTCTTTCAAGGTTGTGTGTATCTACATGAACTTGTCTTTGATATATAGATCTAGTTTTGAATTAATCATGGTAGAATAGGAAGTTTTTTTGTCTTTGTTGTGATTAGATTGCAGGACTTGTTGAAGAGCTTGGGGATCAAGGCTCAACTTGGACTGGGAAAGGAAAAACATTGTAAAAATGTACATATTATTCCTTTTCTCTATTTTGATTGACTTATATATATTTAAAAGGATGTTAGTGACCAAAGTTAGCACCTTTCTGTCTTGATCTTAGAGATTTAAAGTTCAAGAGGAAATCCACTTGTCCGCAGGGGGATTTTCCTGTAACAGTGGTTCCTACCTGAGACAGAGCTAGGAACGTAGAGATGACCTCCTCCATTTAGAGAGTTGATAAGAACTCCATATGATTATCCAGTGGGAAAGGCAATCTGTTGAGTTAGACGTGCATGTGGTTGAGCACAAGGTGAACGTGTGAAATCCCAAAGTGTTGGGTGCATCGTCATGTGAACAGAAATGAAAATGATGTATTAGCCTCCTCTGAGAAGTAGAGTTGACAAGAAGACTCCATATGATTCTCTTGTGTGAGGCAATGATAAAGTATATCTGTAGAGTGGATGTGCCTGTGGACGAGCACGGGTGAACGTGTGAATATCTAGTTCTCCTGCGTTATGCATTGAACCAGAGATATGAAATCCCTATGGATGTGCCCCTAGTGGATGAGCACTAGTGGGTGTAGCATATCCTTTGCTATATATTGTTTAAGAGTCAAACCTTCTGGTAACCCTGATTGTAATGTAAAAGGTATAGGTCAGCCCTACCTCAGTGTGATTAATAATAAATATAAAAGATAATTAATCTGGATAATATTAATTATAATTATTATTATATGACTTAGAGAGGTCAGCCCTATTGAGCCAATAGACACTTCAGTTGATAGGAAAAGTCTAATATATGTAAAGGGAAATTCCACATTGTGGAAACACAACTTTCATGTGAATTTGGAAATTTCAGCAAGTACACTTCTTTGGCAAAAGGTGCACACCTCTCTTGGGCACTAGAGTTCTAGGGTTTGAGCACGCTCTTGTGTGCTAGGTATTTATTGGTGGTGAAGGTATTTCTATTGAAT
>SNQJ01S0059380.1:4399-21774 GCA_010110895.2 Picea sitchensis
AGTGGAGTTCTAACTAAAGAACTCAAAGTTAACTCCCTAAACTTAAGGAAAACTCCCTAAAATCAAGGAAGGTGTCTCCTACCCTCTCTAGAAAGTCAAATCAAGTGGGGAAAAATGCATTGGAATGCATTAACCAAGGTCTAGGTGCCTAAGACAAGTGATACATCAAGGGAAGTTAGGATTATGCTCTAACACATCATGCTTGGTAGAAGATATTTAATTGTTGGAGCAGCTTACATTATCAATGCTTGAGGGTGTAAATAATATTTTTATTGCAGATCAGCCTTTGGAAAGGCACATAGAAGATGTTTTGTAGGTTGATGATGGGCTGCCATGTACCTTTTACAAACCTTATTTCAACACTATTCAGCATTGCATTGAGTTAGCATGTGCTGGAACATGCTATCCTTGTGTAGATTTTTGTATTGGCTGTCATGCTTGTAATGTAATTTTATTTTGCAGACATATTGTAATGGAGATTCCAACATACATAGGCCTTATTATTAATGTAGCCTCGTTTTGGTTCATTACCAAACATAAGGAAAGAGTTCATGTCATTAAGGAGATGCTTGGATGGCTATATTGGTTATTTGATTTCACATAGCATCTTGTTTCATCCTAGGTTAGAGTAGAGTAGGCTGAATAAGCTCAACACTTATGTGAGCATTAAGTTTATTTTCATGCTATCTTTGGTATTGTTGGCTTATTTATTTTCCTTGTAAGCCAATTTTGAGCTAGTGATTGATGCAATGGACATATTTTGGAGGATTCTCCTCCATCATGGACTAAAGAAGTGGTGTGTCCCCCTTGACACCATTATTCTTTCACTCTTCCTTCATACATACAAGTATTCCACGCAGTTTTTAGTGTTTTTGCAGGTGGAAACATGGCATGCTTTTCTCCTTTTCTATCTTATCTGAGATTGGGCATGCATATTTTTGGCAGGGTAATGACACGGAAATAGAGCTAATTCAATATTCCCCAGTGTAAATTTGAATTGGACATGCTGTCCAGAGCTATCTTGTTGCAGAAATCTGATTTGATATGAAGATTACAGTGAGTATTGTTTGMAGATTTAAAGCRTTATCGGCAGRAAAAGGTTGGATTTTTATACTTCACAACATAGGGATTTCCCCACTGAGATTAGCACACTGGCCCAAAGCACAGAGGAACTGTACGAGGCGACAATGGTACCTTCCAAGCTCTGCAACTGTTACAGATCTGAAGTAAGTTATCACAGATTTACATGGAAATAGAGCTAATTCAATATTCCAAAGTGTAAATTTGAATTGGACAAATGGGCAATTCATGCTATGGAAGGCAATGAAGCCTGGAAGGTGCCTTTAAGAAATTGCATGTCCTTGGGAGCCCCTGTCGGAAAAAATGTTGGCAAGGCCTTGACATTCAAAGCTAGTTATCACTCTAGTTGTGGTTAAAGTCAAAGGCTCATTTATGGCCAATACTATCTCGAAGGAGTGGGAAGCTGTCAAATTTTTTCGAAGCTTGAAAAAGCAGTGCCTAAGAGCACGTCTATCATTCAATGACCCCTCTATCTGAACATCGCCATATCTTGCCCAGGTAAGAAAAGCTTTGGCTGAGATCCATGGGTTCTCGTCCCTCCAAATTTTTAGGAAATGCATTTACGCTACCAAGGAACAATTTGATCCAAGCAAGAGACTGGGTGCCATGACCAAAGCTTAAAGCTCAATTTGGGCTCTCCAACCCAAATAGGATCATTTTGGACAGGGTCAAATACCTGATCCCAGAGTTTTTATTTCTTGAGTTAGGCCTGCAAGCCCCTTTAGCATAGTGGCAAAAACATAAGCTGAACAAGTCTAGAACTTCACCAAATACAAAACTTTTGATGGCTACAAGTGGTTACATCCAAGGCCCATTCTTGATGGTAATCTCAACAAGATGTGGAGGTTAAAATCAAAACAAAAGCCTTATTTTTTCATGTGGCAACTTGTGGAAGCCATTGATTGAACTCCAAAAATCTCTTTGCTTAGTCATTAATAATAGGTGGCCTAACTTTGGGAAAGGGACTCACCTTCGACTCCAGTAGCTTAAATGTCCTTTGTGTGGCAAAGTCGAGACACTCAAGCACCTTTTCTGGTTATGTCCCCTTGCCAAGACCAACTAGGAATGAATCAAGTCCTTTTGCGGCCAATTTTTGCCAATTTGCATCTCATTGAAAGCAATCCTTTGGGCTATAAAATCCCATGGGAGATAGAATTTCAAGCTTCACGACAGCTTTTAAGAGTGGAAATTCTTTATTTTATTTGGAAGAAAAGGAATGATGGGTTATTTATCCCACACAGCGTGCAAGAAGTTTCTCTTGGTTTAACAACCTCCTAATTTGTGCAAGCATGTCCATGCAAAGACTCGTACAAGACCAAGATAGATTTGAATGTGGTCGATCTTAGGCAGCATCTCAACTTATAAGGAGCTAAGTCACCTGGTTCGTGTTCATGTTCGAATTCAACAAAAATGAAATTAGATAAAAATTCACCATGCTAAACACATTGGGTGAAATTCACCACTAAATTCAATGTGTGTATACATACAAAAAAAAATTAATTATATAACTTATATGAAATTTATGTTCAATTATTTAATTCACATTTTTAATATGTAATATAATGTATATAAAAGAGTAAATATCTAAAATTATATATATAGTTAAAAACATAACTTTGTAACAACAAATACTAAAATCCTCATAGATATGAGGTTAAATTGTAACCAGGGGTAGTATCTAGTCTCTTGTATAGGACTAAGGCTAGATGCTACTTGAAATCACAAGACCCAACTGTTGTAGCCTCAATGATGACAGTACAAGACACTGACTTTCTAGCAGATACTATCTTGGTTGAAACAGTCTTTTGGTCTTGGAGTATAACCTAAAACTGATCCTAATTGGCTAAGAGCTTATCTTCCTCGAACATAAGGAAATAGGTTAATGACCCAAGATTCAAAGGCATCTGGCAGAAGCGGAAGTCTTCCCCCTTATGGACCACCAGTGGGTTATTTCATGTGGCCAAGTTGTCTGCACACGATGATGTTGCTACATGTCAAGGTCTTGAGATTGTATTAACAAAGGCTACGTTGTGATGTCTCGTTCCCAAGAGTAGGCCAGCAGGGAGTGACTTGGTAGTCTATGCGTTCCCGTAGACTATAGTCAGGCACAAACATGGAACAAAATGGAGAAATAAGGGTGATTTGGTGGCTAAACGATGAATTAAGCCAAAAAGTATAAGAAAAGTCACTTAAGCCTAAGTCAATGAAGAATTAGAACAAAAAGGTGCTAAAGGAGGACTTAATTAATTAATTATTCACCTTAGGAGAAAAAGCACCTAGCTTAAGTGAGGTCAATGGTGAATTAGATCGGGAAGAGTATAAAGGGAGGAATTTGACCTAATTCCTCATTATGCATTGTTATGATTTGATGTTGAGAGTTCCCAGAGGAGGAAGAGAGTCGACTTCTACTATTTTGTGGATTTCTGGAGGAAACCACCACAATTGATAGGTTTCGGTATTGAGAGACACACCCTAGCCCATCGGAGATACCATCCAGGTATTTCACCGTGTTATTCAAGAGTATCCAGTTTGCAGTGTTTCACAGCTCAACCAGTGAGGGCGCAAGTCAGATAGAGGGTTTGTGGAGCTGCACGATGTCAGAGCTCAGATTACAATTTCCTTCCAACCCAGTTGAGATCCAGCAAGGGCGCTTAGATTGAGCCACTTTCCATCAAATTCTGACGGTGGAATCCTTCAAAGCGCATCATCCAGCCATTTAGGGCACAACTCTTTTGGAAGGACATTTGGGGTTGCATCAGAGCAGATCCGGGGAAACCCTTCTGACCCAGTTCCGCATTTGGCGAGGCGATCGTTTTGAGTTCTATAGCAGCTGATTTCGTTGGTGAAATCATTTGGGGCGCATCCAGAGACCCAGGAGGAGCGCAAACCCCCCAGGGGTCGAGATCCAGTGCATCAGAGACCAGATCTGTCATCCGACATTCATCAATATCAATCTAGAGGCCAGGGCGCTTCTATTGGGACAATTTCCAGCTCATTCTAACGGGTGTAACCTTCCAGACGAGTTTTCCAGCTTGTAGCAATTACCGTACTTCTCCAGAACCGCCTATTTTCCCGATTTATCCGTGCATGCATCGGATCTGCCTTCATCTTCTGATCACGGGTATTTTTATGTTATTTGCTTGTATTCCAGTGACGATCCATGAGATCTAACTGATGACTATTTTCTATATTTCCAGTATGTCATTGTATTTCCATGCTTGAGTCTCATAATACATATTATTTGGCGGTTGATGTTCCTTATTTCCGCATGCATCATCTATATATTGTTTAAACCATAATATACAACATGCACATGCAATAACCATAAACATCTCAAGCACACAACTAAAATGCATCCAGAAACCCCCAATGTATCAGATCTGTGAGACAGAACACTAGATCTGTAGTAGATATCCTGATCAGCGGGATCAAGGATATTTCATACGTTAGAAGCCCCAAGTATTGTAGGCATTTTCTTGCTTTGGAAAAAAGAATAACTATCATATATAAAAGGTTTTTATGTTATATAATTTTATAAGTTATAACTATGATATCAAATTAAAAGTAACTACCAAATCTGTGCATGGGCTAATCACATCGTAACATTTTAGATACACTGACAACCTCATTCCCTCAACCCACAATTCTATCCATTGGCTAATATGCATAATGCAACTAGACCAAGAAATTCATCCCTTGGCTAGTGGGAAGAGGGTCGAGGCATCTTGTCAATCATTCCGAGACATTCCATCCATGCACTAATGAGCAGTGGCAACCATTCCGGTAACGCCAATATGCAATACAAAGCACCTGTAAGAATATTTATGAACTATTGCATATGTAAATAGATAAGCATCTCTGTATGCAATGATTCTTATAACCAAAGTAAAAAGTGATTACTAAATGACAACTGTATTGAACGACAAATTAATTGGCCAAACCTTATCGAATTTGTACGATTGCTAATTAAATGCACTGAATTTCAAACTTTATCCTTGAAATATGGCAAACGCAGTGACTTAGATAGGAAGGTACCCCATGTACCATGAGTAAGGGGCCATCTAGAGCCTCTCCTACATGTCCACACTGCCCTTGGAAATTTTAGGGTTAGAAAGGACAACCTCATCGCTAGGCTAGAAAAGCTATAAAATAAAAGGAGCGGAGGCACACCACACAACTAGGTCCCTAACGAGCTCAACAAAACAATAACTCCCCTGCACTAGCACTTGATATTTCAGATGGAGAGCAGCCACTTGAGTCCGACGTTGATGGCTAGGAGTCAATCATTACTAACCTGAAGCTCGATGTTACTAGTCGGGGCCAACGAACAAACCATAATGATAAATTTGGACACTTGATAGACTTTTACACTGTGTATGCCCAAGGGGCTAGTATTAGCTTAACAACCATTTTTTTATGTATAACAGCTAACCACCCATTTTTTTAGCTAAGATAATGCTTGTGGCCATTGCATTTGCAGCGCACTATTTTTTGTATAAAATGCATGTTGATTTTCCTTAACTCAACACATGAGGTTAATGCCAATAATTTTGTGATTTAACCAGAATTTAAACTTGCTGTTATAAATTCAGAAAATTATGCATGCAACCTACAGCTGAATTAATAATCAGAAAATTACAGCAGAAGCATCCGCAGAAACAAGCACAAAAATCATATGGACACCAGATATAACCTGGAAACCCCAGTGTGGGGAAAACCAACAAAGGAGGGGCTTTATTGAGTCTTCTGGGCAAAATTACAGTCATTTCTGGAAATTTACAACAGCAACACAGAAATTTCTTACAGTGCAGAAATTTTCCCAGCTGTTGCTGCCCCTTTTCTCAGTTGTACAGCCCTCCTAGTGCACCTCTCTAGTCTACTGAACAGCCCAAAAACTCAACCACCAAGCTGCTGCGCTGTACAGCCCTGTACAGCCTGTTGTACGGTTTGTACAGCCCTCATAAAGGCTGTTGTATGGCCCAGCTGCACCCAGAAATGTCAGATTGTATTTTGTGGTCTTTGCCCAGCTCCTTCAGCCCTCAATTCGCCCTAAACTTTAAAGATGGATGCCTTGTTCTGCACTTGCTCAGCTGCAAAACTCAGCCACTCACTCCAGCTCTAGCACCCTCCTTCAGCCCTCATGCACTATGTTACCAGGATCCGGATACGGATACGGATACGGATCCGGATTCGGATACGGATACGCCAGATTTTTGAAAAGCCAGGATCTGGATACGGCGGGGAAACGCCACGTACAAAAAATATAATAATATTTTAATTTTTTTAATAAATAATTTGAGTTATTTATGAATAACTAGTTTACTAACTAAACTAGTTACTAAACTAAACTTAAGTTGGTTAGTATTAAAATAATTTTAAATAAATTAAGCTAAACTAGTTGCCTAGAAACTAGGCAGTTGCAAACTAAATGAACTTAATTTTAAAATAATTTAATAATACTGAATTTAAATATGCTTGTAAATAATGAAGTATTAAAATGGATTTAAACTAAAGTTTAAAGTTTAAGCGAAATAGTAAATTTTAAATACTAAATTAAATAATAATAAGTTATAACCTACTGCTAGTAACTAAACTAACAAATGGTAAACTGTGAGCTAAAATGTTAAACTGAGATTAAAGGTACTTTAGGCTTCGGCTAACGGTGGGTGACTGATTAAATGGTAATTACCGAGAAATTCTAGAATTTATTATGTACATTGCTAGAGCTAGGCCTAACAGCATTTTAAAGCTAAGAGCTAAAGTTCTAGAGATTTGTATGTTGTGTGTTTACTGACTAACAGCAAGTAAAATAAACTAAATTCTGCTCCGTTTAAAGTATTTTACAAAAACCTAAAAATGCCCAAAACCTAAAATTTAATAATTTTTTGCTGGGGATGCAGTATTGTGGGAATTGAGCTTGGGATCAAATCTCCTTCTTGCGGGATCGGTATCCAGGTTCAGCAAGAATCGTGGGGCATTTTTGGTTTAGGCCAGGATCAGTCGGATCGGATGCAGGCTATGAGATCCTTGGATCAATATTCAGAACTTGATGAGATCCATTTAACATAGCTCATACACTATTAGAAGATATTGTTTGCGTCTCTCCTCAGCCTCCTTTATCTCCTTAGCATTTATTCCCTTTGATAGCATTTGCCAAGCCTTGGCCTCAATGGTTGAGATTTGGGGCTGCTGGACCCCTCTCTCCACTAGGTGGTGCGCCCCTCTTTGAACAACGGGCCCACAAACCACTCAGCCACATTCATAAGGTGCACCCTCTCTCCCATGAACCCCATTCCACTCAGATGAGGAGGTGGCTGCAAGCCTAAGTGGAGCTTTCAAACTGAAATGTAAAACTAATGCAGATTAAATTTAAGTGTCCATCGACATGCCTAAATACATGAGCCTCTGGCAGAACACCTCATGAAAACTAAAACTAGCAATGCCTCCTCTCTATAGAGAGAGAGAGAGAGAGAGAGAGAGAGAGATAGCCAAACATTAGCTCAACAGTTATCCACCAATGTTATTTAGGCATTGTTAGTTCAAGCAACAAGTACTAATTCAAATCCCTAGATGAGCCACTAGTTTATCAGCAGGTTTGTATATATATATATATATATATATATACTAAATGAGATTTTGTAGCCTCAAGGGTTAGCTCAAGTGGTCATTAGCCAAACATGAGATATCTCCCATAAAGTTGGGGGAGGTCTCAGTTAAAATCCTCTTAATCCCATGATTCTGGCTCCACTCCTTGAGCCGATGGTTTACCTGGTTACCATCCAGGACATGGGAAGGGCTTCTCGATTATGCTTGTCTTTTCTTTTTGGTAATATAGTAGGGAAACTCAATGTTGTAGTGTAGTTATCCTGCAGCGTCACGACTCACAAGTGGCTCTTTATGGGGAAAGGATGAATGATACAATGCCCTGTGTTTATGGTTTAATGTCACAATATGGAGCATTTCTCAGCTTGTATTCATCCATAGTACAACTACAATCTATGTGAGAGTTCTTCTATATTTTGAAGGCCTTGCAGCCTCTGGTTCTCATCATGAGGATTCTGACTTGCAACCAGTGGAAACCAATGTTACTACATGTTTGCGTTATGCATTTAAAATACTTGGCAAGTTTAAAAATTTCATAAAATTCATTCTTTTAGAAAAATTTTAGAAGAAAAGGATTTGTCAAAGAAACACATGCAATACTAATGCTTGAGCAAGTCAAAGGGGCCAGAAGTGTGTATCCAGCAGTGTCCGTGAGACCTTATGTGCGATGTCGGACATGATCAAATTGTGTATCCGCGAGTGAGGACACGTCCTGGGTATGTCGGACACCTTCCCTGGGGCGTGTCCTGAATTTTGAACATGTGTCTGTGTAAAAGCATCCCTTGTGAGATAAAAGGGTTTTGTTTTGTGATTTTGGTTGTTCATTTGACTTTTGAGAGCTGTGATGGGTTTGTGGAGAGAGATTGACATTGTTTGCATGGTTAGGTCATTGTTTTCATCACTTGATTTGGGAGTTCTCTACTGGCACTAAGAGGTTTGGAGGTATGATGTGCTTGAGCCGGGGGTCAAAGAGGCCTGTCTATGGTGGGCAGCTCATGGGGCAACATGCCCTATTCTACAACAATTAGCCTTGAGGGTCCTTTCTCAAGTTACTTCATCCTCTTGTTGCAAGAGGAATTGGAGCACATATGGGAATTTGTGGTGAAAGAGTAGGATTAGGCAGTCGAGTGAGAACAATGGTGTGTATGTGCACATAGCCTTATTTACAAGAGGCAGAAGAGTGAGGACCGAAGGAAGGAACAAGAATGTGGGATGTCTTACGATGATATGGGATTGGATATGGCAATATTGGGTTAGCAGTAGCCAACATGGATGTGTGAATAGTGTTAGGCTAGGACACTTTTGATGAGACCAGTGAGCCTCTTGGTGATTATCCTCCACCCAGTGAGATGGGCAGTGAGGCTTGGATTGGGCATGGGGAGGAGGGGAGGGAGGAGGATGGAGAGATAGGGGCCAGTGGAGGCCTAGTGATGTTGATTATAACATGGAGGAGGACTATTGACACTAGCAGTGACTCTAATATCTATGAGATATTAGAATTCCCTACCTATTTTAATATTTTAGGTAGAATTCCCTCAGCATCCTATATAATACATTTTATTTTGATGAGTTAAAGACTAAAGTTAATGATAAATCTGCAAATTGCTATTTAGTGTTTATGGTTCTATTTTATGGTTTATTTACATTGGTTTTAAATTCTAATGTTACGTGTATCATATCATTATATAATTTATCATGTATCAATATGTCTATATTGTATGTGATATTAGGGTTTGATTGATTTGTATGATGTATCTTTTAGGGAGTTCATGTATCACGATCAATATCTACTATCAATATTTTACAGCTATTTATTGCTCTCTCATATATATACTCTTTCTCTCTCTCTCTCTCTCTCTCTCAAAACCTATCTCTCATCTCTCTCTCTCTCTCGCAATGTCCTGTGTGTCCTGATTTGAGAATTGCATTAATGCATGTCGGGATACTTTTCGTCTTCTTTCGTGTCACCAGGTGTCTCGTGTCTTTGTGCCAGGTGACTTAGATGCAATATATATATATATATATATATATATATATATTCCATAAAGTATATATATATAACGTGTCCCCTGTGTCCTGATTTCGGGGGTCGCCGTGTCTGTATCGGATACTCGTATTCTCGTGTCCTCCATGTCTCGTGTCTTCGTGCCAGGTGAGTCTTCGTGCCAGGTGACTTAGATGCAATATATATATATATATATATATATATTCCATAAAGTATAACACTGGAACATTATTTGTTTTTTTCTGCATTCCTCTCTGCTGTGTTCTGAATATGAAGTTTTTGACTGATTACAAAAATACAATTTAGGACTTTTGATCATATCAAGCAATCAATTGCAACCTACTTCAAAATCTCTTTCTTCTAGTTATTACTGTTACATCAAACTAATGTCAAAAGAATTACATGATACAAAAGTAAATCGGGATTAACTTAAATCCAGGGAATCCTACCAACGGGCTCTTTGGAAAACAGATCTATGCAACTCACATTGTTGACCTAGAAATTATCCCTAAGATTCTCTACAGGATATCTGGAGAACATCTATGGCTAATTAAAGAAGAATGAAAACCCTTCGAAAGATACACTCACTGCTTTTTCATATTCCTTTGACCTAAGGCTCACCTTTGCTATCTTAACTAATTGATCGTGGTTATCATGCCCATAAAAAAATGGCTCCTTCCGAAAGATCTGCAACAATAAATAGAGCAATAAAACTTCATAAGCAAAACAACATATAAAACTTAAAATAACTATCATGATTCATAGCAAAGGGCAAGTTACTCATGCAAAGCATTTTTATGGATAATTAATTGTGTTCTCCTAACGATGTTCTGTTGCTTACCATTCCAGCAAACATACAACCAAGGCTCCACATATCCAGAGAATAATCATAATCTTGAAGGTCGACAAGAAGTTCAGGACCTTTGAAGTATCTGATACACAAGAACACAGAGATGCCTCGCTATTAACTCGCTACCCATTAACACAGGAAATACTAGATCATAGAAATATTCATCTTCTAGTTCTTTCTCCTAACACAGAAATGTGTGTTTCCAGTTCTTGCCAGCGTTCGAAGCACTAACATGGTCAATAAAAGATGAACAAGCACAGGATACACATCTAAGAGTATTCAAAATATGATATCCCAAGAACATAGCAAAGCAGATGCATATCCAGAAAAATGTCAGTATCCGTAAAATTTAAATTGACAAATTTCTGAATAGTAAAAAATAATGTTAACAGGGGTTCAACCAACCAGAAAAACCAATGCCTTCACAACAGATCAGTGAAGGTTCAACCACATGAAGCACATTATGGGGAGCAACAAGGCACATAATGCCTTGAGCGTTGCTTTTTTTCTTTTTCCTTTTTTTGACTTCTGGACATGTTCAGTGAAGCCAGTAGCTAGCTCTAGGGTGCCACATAAAATCTGACTGGTCGATAAAGTTACATAACCTTAATCATATGTTCTGATGCAAATCTCATAAACTGGAGGACTTGAATACAGCTCATGGACCTGTTGCAAATAGTAGGTACAGTCGTGTTCCAATAAACCATGGTAAGCAAAAGGATTGTCTAATAGCTTCTTGAGCTTAAGGCCTGTATCCAAATAAAAATCAAGACAATGGAAGACAAGATACAGGTGATGAAACGCAGTAAGGGATTCATAGGGTAACTGAAGCTTTGCAATTCTTGAAATTATACTTATTTTCAACTTGCTTTGTAGAGGACCCATATATAGTAAATGGAAAAAATCTATAAAAGCATCAGAGAAATAGTTGCAGACTTGACAATCAGGATTTGATAAGGTGTGGACATAAGCATGTAATCAATCACTAAAGTTGTTCAAATTTTCAAATTTCTGGCTGCCTGGGGTGTGTTCCATTCCTGTCAACCCCAAGTTGTCATGGGGTGGCAAGCGAAAACCGGGCTGGTTACTGTTAGAATCTCCCACCCTGGGTGCTAGATTTTTACCATGTTTGCTCAGTAGTTGGTTCTCTTTTCTCATAACGCAGCAGTGACAGCAGATCCATACCTCAAGATGTGTGTGCAGCTTTGATGGCAAGTGAAGCTAGACACAGCAATAGTTTGCTTTGGGAGGAGTGATGTTATGTAGACGGGTTGGTAGAGGGCACAAGCATGCATGCATGCACCACCATTAGTTAATTTCCTGTTTTAGATTCAGACAAGACACAATTATCTAGGAGCATAGTGCGTGTTGCATGATGAGGTTGATCTATTCTAGGAGGGGCACAGAACCTAAGAAGGTCATGCATTAGTTTGTCTTCAGTTCAGAGGTTAAGTGCATGCATGCAATAACTTAGTCTTCTCCAGTTGGGCACAGTGTTCCTGGCAGCATTATCCATGCATGAGGGTGCACTAAACTAGAAGATTAAGGTTAGGTTTTGACACTATCACCTAGGGTGCATCACTAGATGTCTACATGCATTGTATCCGCCTTCTGTCTCTTGTTCTATAAAAGAGACCTAGGGCACGCCACTGGGATGGTTAGCAAATTTTAGTTTTGAGCTACTGCAGTGTATTTCTTATTTTCAGTTTTTCAATAGAAGATAGATGTGATTGAGAGTACAGATCAGTGTATATTCTATTCGTATTTCCAGTAGTATGTGTTTGTAGATTAATGTATTCAGCAGTTGTTTTGATTGGAGTTTCAGTTTTCTAGCTACCTGATGTTTAGGTTATTTTCTGAATGCAGAATCTGCTTACCATGGTCTGAAAATTAACATTGTATCAGAGCATGTTCTCTGAAATCCTTCAGGACTCCATGCATGAAAAAATCAGTTCGCTGTCAAATGGAGCTTGTTGAAAGTTGTAGCATCGGACAGGTACTTCCACAGAGGCTAGGTGTCTAGCCTGTGGAAGTAGTCCTTGTAACCTCTCAGAAAACCTTAGGGAGTTCACTTTATGAGTTAAATAATTAAAGTGAATGTTCTTTTGTTAATTAAATTAAATGCCTAAGTTAATGGCATTAGTGACTYAAGTGAGTGTTTGATTAAGTCATGACCATTAGATCCTAAGTGAGCCTGAGAATAGATCTCATCATCTCAGCCTTTGATCACTTTAGAGATCTAGGGTTTGATTGATTTGGTCAAATCTCGATGTAATAAAAGGCAGCCTAGGTGAGAGGAGAAGACATGGTGATGGTACAAAGAGTGAGTGAGCACTCGGGTGTGCCGGGGCAGGTGCCGAGGAAAGGGTGCAAAGGGGTAGCTAGGGAGATAGCAGCCAGGTGGGCTAGGCTATCAGCTGCAGCTGTATTTCCTCAGAAAGGCATTATCCTAGGACGGGAGCCCTGATTTTATAGCAATAAAATCATCACAAAACTGCTTTTCCCACGAGGGTTTTTCCAGGGGTTGGTAGCCCGAATCTCGTGTGCAAATGTTTTATGGTTTCCTAATTTATTTGCTTCAGCTGAATATTTGTTTGTTGAGAACCTAGTTGTATTGTGATTCAGTAAAATCTGATTTTGCTTGGAATTAACAATCGGGTGCTAGGTTCAGAAAATTAACATGGTATCCGAGCTCCAACTCTGAGAAAGCCCGGATTTGCACAGGATCGAGATATCACAGCGAAAATTTTAAATCTGCAAGAATCTTCAGGTTTACAGATCTGAGGAAATTTTTTTTGGAAGCTGTGGAGTTTAATAAAAAAAAATTAGTTACCATACAAGATGCACGTACAGATCCGTACATCGTACAGTGAGCAGAAGGATTGAACGACTGTGCTGAATATTGGATCGTTGTGGGCCAAACTAGAAATCCACGTGAGGAGGCTGAGGAAAATGCTGAGTGGATCGTTCAGTTGCTTGCATGCTGTGAATCAGGCTGCAGTCTGAGCATAAATCGATTCAGCAAGCTGAGTCTACAGGTGAGACGTTGAGATCAAGTTCTGTGAGGATTGTGGAGCAGAGTTGGATCGAGGGTCTGGCAGTTGTGGTAAAGAAAGGCTTAGCCGCCGGTAGTGTGGTCAGGAGTCGGGTGGACGTGCAGACAAGCCGCCAGAACTGAGGAAAAGCCACCGGTATAGGGCCTGTCCAAGGGAAATAGCAGGCCGGTGGTTGTGAAGCCAGCACACAGGCACAAGGGAGTGGTGAGAGGGCTGAGGGTGTGACGGTTGGTAGCCGTGGCAAAATCCGGCAGAGGTAAGTCGACACGGGGTCGAGGAGCTGCTGCAGCCAGAAGCCACAGCCGTCGGCAACCAACCGGCAACCACAGTCGTCGACATCCATCCGCCAGAGTTTGTGGTCGGAGCACCAAGATGCACGGAGGTTCGTCAGCAGCGTGGAGTCTAGTCGAGCCATTGCACGCGTAGAGTTATTGCAGAGCAGCTGAGCTGCCACAGCAAAAGGAGAGTCGTCGAGAGCCAAGTGAAGATTCGACCGACAGAGAGAAAGGTAGGCAGTTGCCACCAGGATGGAGGAGAAAACGGCTAGCAGCCGCCAAGAGGGTGAAGCAACCATCGGCCAGCCAGAGAACCACCCAGCAGGGGCCACTGCGCAGCCCCGAGCAGCAGGTAGACTACCTAGAATTTTTCAGGCAGCAGACTGAGATAGCCAATCAGCAAGCAAAAAGGCTCTGGGCAGCCCAGAAAAGGACCCAGACAGCAGCAGGAGGCTCCAGGCAGCCTTGGGCAAGGGTCCAAGAAGCAAGCACCAGGCCCAAGTTGCAGGTAGAGAGTCCCAGGCAGGGATTTGGGCAACTGAAATATTGTGGAGTGGCTTGCAAGTAATGGCAAGCGGGGTGACGAAGAACGAGGAACAGGTAGCTCCGAAGGTTGAGCAGCTCAGAGGGAGTCAGCCTTCAAGTTCAGGTGGGAAGGATCAACCTTCCAAGTCCGTCCAGAAGAAGTCATGGTTCGAGATGGCCATGCAGGATGCTCAGAAGCAGGAGACTTCTGGGAGCATCGGCAACAAGTCTTCAATGAAGGGTCCGAGCGAGATGGTAGGGATAGCTTGTGCTTCAGAGGGAGCAGCCAATCAGGAGGATTGGATAGCAGCCATGGTAGCGAAGACAGAGCCACTTCCAGGTGATGGGAGTACCTTCCTCGCTAAGAGGGAATGTTGAAAGTTATAGCATCGGACAGGTACACTTCCACAAAGGCTCGGTGTCTAGCTTGTGGAATTCATCCTTGTAACCTCAAAAAAACTTAGAGAGTTCACTTTATGAGCTAAATAATTAAAGTGAATGTTCTTTTGTTAATTAAGTTAAACGCCTAAGTTAATTGCATTAGTAACTTAAGTGAGTGTTTGATTAAGTCATGACCGTTAGATCTTAAGTGAAGGTGAGAATAGATCTCATCCTTTGATCACTTTGGATATCTAGGGTTTGATTGATTTGGTCAAATCTCAATGTAATAAAAGGAAGCCTAGAAGAGAGGAGAAGACACAGTGATGGTACACAGAGTGAGTGAGCACTCAAGTGTGTCAGGGTAGGGGCCAAGGAAAGGGTGCAAAGGGGGAGCTAGGGAGATAGTAGCTAGGTGGGCTAGGCTATCAACTGTTGTTGTATTTCCTCAGAAGGTACATTATCCCAGGACGAAAGCCCTAATTTTATAGCAATAAAATCATCACATAACTGGTTTTCCCGCGAGGGTTTTTCCATGGGTTGGTTACTCAAATCTCGTGTGCAAATGTTTTATGGTTTCCTAATTTATTTGCTTCTAATGAATATTTGTTTGTTAAGAACCTAGTTGTATTGTGATTCAGTAAAATTTGTTTTTGCTTGGAATTACCAATAGGGTGCTAGGTTCAGAAAATTAACAGAGCTATCAGAGGGTTTCAGCAGGTGTCATGCCCAAGTGTCTTCAGTTATTGAAAAGATCCAGACCTGTGATAGGTTGTAAGGTGTGATGTCCTAAGTCCTCTACTGATTGGCATGTGGTTGTGTTCCTGATAGAGGCGATTTGCGCATGTGATAGGTCACTGATCTGATTTGTTTTCCCATTGATTGTTTGGTATAGTTGTGTTACAGGAGTTGCATAACAAAAGGGTGGCCAAGCAAAACAAAAGGGTGGCCAAGGAAAAGCAAAACATTCTAGATTCAGTGAAGGACCATCTAATCCATCACATCACAGAAAAGAAATCAGCTAAGGAGATGTTTGATGCCCTGATCAATTTGTACCAGAGTGAGAATATTAACCGAAAGATGCTACTAAATAACAAAATCGCCAACAAATGCAAAAGTGACACAAATATAGTGGCCACCTACTTGATGAATATCACTAAGTTGAGATATCAACTTGTTGCTATCAAGATGAAGGTGGAGGATAAGAGTTTGATCAAACCTGAGCACGCGAAAATATGCTAACAAAATCTTAAAACAGAATAAATCAATGACACACAGTGCACAAGAGATTTACCCTAGAAACCCTGAATTGGGAAAACCAGAAAACTCAAAGCCACACCTCTCTCTATGATTGTAATAACTAAATTGTTCACAATAGTATTTAGATGTTCTATAGCATCAATAAACCCTAATCCAATAACTGCAATTAGATTACAACCCTAATCTGTTAAACATAATAGATTACAATGGGTTGAAACCATTGGCCAAAAACGTACAAAAGTGGACCAAAACCAGACCCAAAAATTAGGGGAAGGGTAATTAGCGGCATCAAAAGCAATTCGCAAGGAATGCAGAAGCTTTTGCAGGAGTGGATGGGTTAGCACTCAAAGTTGAGACAGTGTTCTCCATGGTTTCATGCATTTCCACTAACATTGTTTCTAGTGTAGGCTGGTATGTAGACAGTGGAACATATAGGCACGTGACCTTCAACAAGAAGGTGTTCAACAAACTTTGGGAGAAAGATGCCAACATGCAAGTGGAACTTGTTCCTGGTTTAACTAAGAATATGCTTTCAATGTAGGCCATGACAAATCAAGGATGTGTCTGTAATGTTCCTGACTTGGCTAGTCTAGGAAACTCTGCTAATGTGTGTGTAGGATTAATTGTTTACAGCATATATATGATCATACAAATAACAAATGCGACAAAAGACTGCAAAGTTTATATTATGATATCTCTGTAGAGTACAAATGTCGAATGCGGCTGAATAAAATGAATCACTCGGCTAGATCAGATGACAAAAGATCTTAGTCGGAATACAATAGGCAAACTAAATGATAATACCCGATAATAAATGAGCAGTGTAGGATCAGTGGACGAGCTGGAACTATGGCAGCTCGCACCGTAACTGCTGAAAGTTCGGAAAGTTCACTCCAGTGGCTAAACCTCTCAGAATGGCCTGGAAACTGTCCCAAATGGTGCGCCCTGCTCTAGCTCTCAGTGTTGGTCACTAACCGGCCCCTCTACTAGTGTGTCTGGTCACCGGATAGATCCCCCTGGGGGAATGCGCCCCTCTCTCACTGCAAAACTGCGCCCGTGATTCCACTGTCAGAATCGGCTGAGATGTGTCCCAAAATGATCAACTTGGCCTACTGTGAAATGGGTCGAAAGGGTTTCCCTGGATCCAATCTAATGATCACTCGAGAACCCCGAATGTGTCTGCCCAAAGTGTCGCACTCCCAAGTCTGGAAAATGCGCCCCAGATGATTCCTCCGTCGAAATCTGACGAGGAACCGAGGAAAAGATGTGCCTTGCCTTCCTCTCAACTGGGTCGGAGGGGAATCTCTTAACTCTCCCTGGATGGGACAAGTCGATCCATTGAA
>SNQJ01S0059380.1:73810-93629 GCA_010110895.2 Picea sitchensis
TGATTGTGGATTCAAATTCAGATTTGATGGATTCTCAGTGTACAGGCAGTTGATAGGTTACCTCATGTATTTGGTGAATACCCAACCTGATATTTGCTTCGCAGTAAATACACTGAGCCAGTTAATGGTTGAGCCAAGGCAGATTCACTCAACTACTGCAAAGCATGTGCTTCACTACTTAAGGGCACATTTCATTGTCAGTTGAGGTATGTTGGGGATGGAAAGTTGATGTTGCATGGCTTTGTGATTCAGATTGTGCAGGTGATGCTAGTGCTAGGAAGAGTACTTCAGGGTTTTGTTTGAACTTGGGGTCAAGTATGATATCCTAGATCAGTGGGAAGCAAGCAACAGTGGCATTGAGTTCAGCAGAGGCAATGAACATGGCAGCCCCTTCTACTAGTTGTGAGGCTATCTAGCTTTCGAAGTTGATAGAAAAAGTGATTGATCATGTGTTGGAGCCGGTAATTGTGTATTGTGACAATCAAAGTTGCTCAAGCTCTCTGAGAATCCAATGTTTCATGATTGCTCCAAGCATAGACATTAGGTACCATTTCCTCAGAGATTGAGTTCAGAAGGGAGCAGTGGTTCTTGAGTATGTTCCCTTGAATTTGCAAGTGGCAGACATTTTGACTAAAAGCACCTGGCAAAGGGAAAGATTGAGATGCTGAGGGTGAGACCGGGCTTAGTGGAGAACACCTTCCTCACAAAGAGGGAGCGTTAGATTTTTACCTCGTTTGCTCGGTAGTTAGTTCTCCTTCCTCATAGCACAGCAATGACAGTATACCCATACCTGGGCATAGTAAATCCATACCTCGAGATGTGTGTGGAGCAATGATTGCAGATGTAGCTAGGTGCAGCTCTAGTTTGCTTTGGGAGGAGCGTTGTTGTTATGTAGACAAGTTGGTAGAGGGAAAACATGCTTCCATTAGTTAATTTCTTGTTTTAGATTTACACAAGGCGCAGTTATCTAGGAGCAAAGGGTGCATTGCATGATAAGGCCAATCTATTCTAGGAGGAGCACAGATCCCAAGTAAGCCATGCATCAGTTTGTCTTCAGTTCAGAGGCTCAACGCATGCATGTAGTGACTTTGTCTTCTCCAGTTGGGTGCACTGTTCCTGGAAGCATTATCCATGCATGATGCCGTACTCACCTAAGAGATTAGTGTTAGGTTTTTGACACCATCACCTAGGGTGCGTCACTAGATTTCTACATGCATTGTATCTGCCTTCTGTCTCTTGTTCTATAAAAGAGAACTTAGGCACACCACTAGGATGGTTGGCCAGTTTTAGTTTTGAGCTATTGAAGTGTATTTCTTCTTTTCAATTTTTCAATATAAGATAGATGTGAAGATCTGTATATTTGCTGTTAGTATTTCCCGCAATACATATTTGTAAATTAATGTATTCTGAAGTTGCTGTTTTCATTGGAGTTTTTCAGTTTTCTAGCTACCTAATGTTTAGATTATTTTGAGTGCAGAATCTGCTTACCATGGTCTGAAAACTAACACTGGATCTATTACTCTGTGTTGTAATTGCACCAAGTAATGCAATGGTTCTACTCTTCTATGTTGTAATTGGCATCAAATGGTGCAAAGCAATGTAGTATATAATAATATATATTATCTTCAATGGACGAGCCATTAAGGGCTGAAGAATTCTTCAAACTTTTTTCCAAGAATTGTGCTGAATTGTATATTGTTCTTAACCTTTTGTTAATAAAGCTGGAAAAGTTGGATACCAATATTTGTCAGACTGCAATGACAGGTTGAAAAACAAATTTATCATGTTGCACAAGGGGATGCACCTTTAAGTTATATGCTCCAAGCTGGATATTATATATAAACAGAATTCAAAAAAAAAAGTCATTCAAAATCCATGAACGAAAGTATTATCTTCTTTCAGAGCATTCAGAGTATGCAGTCTACCTTGATGCCACCCGAACATTATACTCCTTTCCTGGATGGTAAAACTCTGCAAGACCCCAGTCTATGAGGCGAAGCTTTCGCAATTCATGGTCTATCATGACATTATGAGGCTTAACGTCACGGTGCATGATGCCTTGCGAGTGGCAATAATCCAAAGCCTGCACATGAAAGGCTCCTTCTCAAATAGAAGACATAAACAAAATATGAAAATTAAGTTTCATATCAAAGATCCATACTCTGCCATTTCAAGTGAGAAATAAAACTGGTCTATGGCAGTTGCATTGATTTAAAATCCACTGAAATCTCAGTTTGATCAGAAGTGAATTGTAAATTACAACAGAAGAACAATTTCTATTAAGTGTCAACCAATGGAGGAAACACAAAGATTATACAATCAACGAGTGAATTTAAGAGAGATTAAATCAATATTATCATTGCTAGAATAAAACAGTCTCACTTCAGCACCGAAGATTCATGTTGTCAAAACAGAAAACCCAACAACCACACATTAGCTAATAGTTGCTAAGGATGTCCACTTTTTCAGGGTTTATGTCAAAGAGGCACAATAGAAGATTCTCTAAAGAAAAAGAAAAAAATCAACGTCCAACCTGCCATGGAAAAGGAGATGTTTCTGCTACTAAAGCTTGAACCAAAACTTATTAGAACCATCAAAAATTTACTTTAAAGAATATAAATGAACCATTCCTATGGGTCATAAAAGAGATGCAAACTAGGTTCCTACTCAGTAATCGGAAAACATCTCATAAAATTTAGAACTGACCTTGAGAAGCTCATAGATGTAGTATCTTATATCAGAATCTGTCAATGTGGGATAGAGTACTTTAAAATCTGTACTGTTCACATATTCAAAAATCAGACTAGGGGTTTTGGATTGCTGGTCCCGAACTATATCAAGCAGTTTCACAATGTTTGGACCTCCACGAAGGTTTTGCAGAATTTTGATCTCTCTCTTGATCTGCAATCACAAGAAAAYCAGTTCTAAGCATCCATGAAATCAAGTTTCCATGAAACCCATAAATATATRATTTTGTGCACATAGCCAGGAGAAAATAAATTAACCCTTCCAAACTCATGAAAACCAAAAGAAATTAAACTTGGGGTAATCTTGCTGTAAAAAACGAAATTCAAATACAAAATAAATCACAAGAAAAAAGAAATGTCAACTCAGTTAGTAAACAAAACACAAAGTAAAACAAATCCTCAAAGTACTTTTAAACAACTGTAGGAGTAAGACCAAAAAGGCATTCATTGTTCAGTTTTGTCTTATTTGCTTACAATCTGAAAAACTTGATACATCCAAGAACTTGAGCCAGTCCAATAGCTGCCCTGTAAAAGCATTGGTGCTAATCATCCTTACAAAACACACTTACAGGAGCACTACGTTGTATACCTAACAACAACATATTTATTAGGCATTAGACTATATGTACATAAACTATTTTGTATGTAAGCTCATGATTTTAAAATGCCACTTTAATAATAAGGGCATTATCACTTTCTTCGTAACTTAAGCTTTAAGCTATGGTTTCAGCCTGTTTTTGGTATCAAATTTCCGCCCTCATTTGTATCTCTTATTTTTCAGTGATCTAATCAAAAAGTTTCATTGGAGAAGACTTCCTCCATAGAATCCGGATTTGCAGGTGCCATCCACCCCTGGGTGTGCAGGTGCCTGCAACCTCTCACACTATGCTGTTATTTTCTGTAATTTGAGCTAAACAAAATAACACAAAAAGGTTGGGGCCACATTTGAGCTTTACAGCTATCATATCTACACCAATGCATCATGTCTTCATGAGTTTAAAAGTAACACATCTATTATTCAATTAATCCATGCATGCCCACATAATTATCAGACATTCAATACTTGAAATAACCCATTCTCAATGGATGATCAAGGAATGTTTTTCGGAACCGTCCACCAAAATATTTTGTGCATATCTGTGGTTTGAGGGAATTGAACTATTAACACCTCTAACTGTCACTCCATCTCAAGAGCAAATTTGCACCGTTTTTCTAGACTTTCCAAGTAACCCATCTGTTCACCAACAAATCTATGCATACCCTAATTCTTATCCTACTATTGAGAGAATATGTTTTCATAGTTTGCAACTGAGTCTTGGTTGGTTGGTAAAGCTGGGATGTTGTTATTCCCTGGACCAGGGCTCAAATCCCCAAAGACATGTTTGCCCCTAGTGGGCATTGGGCCAACGTGCCTGCTTAAGCGGTCCATTTATTGTGATTGGGGCTAGGTTCAAGTCCTGGGTGATTTTGGTGGAATAGATACCCCCAGTTGCAGCTGCTTAGCCACAGGATAGCTGCCGTGAAGGTCTGAGACATCCTTGCTTCATTGTAAGAAATTCTCATATTGGGAAAAAGTGCCCACTTGCTTGTGTTGACTGGAAGCTCTGGACAAAGGCTCTTTTTACACATTGGATGTAAATTTCCCTATCTGGACAAGGGCTCTTTTAACACATTGGATGTAAATTTTTAAAATTTTCTCTAGATGTTTATTATCATATGCATTTCAAATTTAGCTCATATAGAAATTCCAAATGTGGTTTGGCTTGTAGTGGGCATTTGCCACCCCACAAAAACATGAAAGAATATGAATATAATGTAAATGGAATGTGGACAGTGGAACGGACTGAAGGAAAAGGAAGTGTCTCTGCTCCTCTTTTGTAACAGCCTTATGGCAGTTGAACGGTCGGGTCAATCAGCTACTATGCATACTTGTTAGGGATCTTTGCCATCCATGAATAGTGAAGGTAGAATATTAGCAAGGTCTAAGAGAAAGAAGAGGAGAAAACATAGGAGGGTGTGCCATCTAGGTGTACCTCTCCTATCCATCTATCTGCTGTAAATATTCAATGTTTGTAGACATTTGGTCCAGTTTCTTTGAATAAACAAAACGTTGCTTGTTTTCCAATCTGAATGTTCTTTTGTAGTCTCTTCCATACAATCTATTCCATGATATGAGCCAGATGTTGAACGATTAATGCCATTCTGCTTTGAAATGTATATACTATATAGTTTTCTGCTTCATAAGAAATTATCTAATTACAGAGTCTGTGAAGGCTTAAAAATTCATATATGAGATTATGGGATGCCCGGGTGTCTCCTTCATCATTGTTCTGTGTGTTGCTGGTGAGATAATTATGTGGAACATGGATGTTACATATTCTACGTCTGAAATGCATTTAAAACAAGAATACCAAGCAATTTGTTGTCTCAAGTCAATTACGATTTCCATACAAAGCACTGCATTTTATTTCAGACAATAGTCTTCTCTTTGAGGAGCTACTATCCTGGAATAGAATCCCTTATGCAGATATGGTGCTGCCAGGTATAATGACCATCATATGCCTCATGTCTTTCTAATATATGAAACACCATGCTTTTAACTCTTTTGTTGCAAGATTTGTCTTCGCATTGCAGGTTTACATCATTTGAAGGATAGATTAAGTGAGTGAGCTTCCTCCCATCTTCAAAGAGCTTTGAGAAGATCACTTTCCCTCTGTTTTCCTCTAACGAAGACTCCATTGCCCAAGACATTCCAAGACAACAAGCATTATTCTTCTCTCCTTCTCATAATTTCTTATAAAATCTTTCTCTCGGTTACTTTTCTTGCATGTAATAGTTTTTTTGGTATTTCAAATTCAAATCTAAAGCTAAATAGCTTGCATGCATAAGTAAGATTTAGAACTAGATTATTATTATAAAACGAATTCATTTTTAGCTAGATCTACTTCAAATTTGCTTGCTTTTAACTAGTATTTCAAAGTAAAATCAGTAGGTTAGAAGCTGTGCAATTTTACTGGGTCATTAACTGAATATTTGGCAAGTTGTAAGTGCCATTGCTTTGTTGATTTAATATCAGCAAAGAAAGATCCTAATCGGGTTAGCTTTTTAACTTCCTCTCCTTAGTTCCTTTTCTGTTGGTTTGCCATATTTTTTACTTAGATTTTTTTTTAATTTGTTAGGGGTGTTCCAAAACACTTTGAAAGTGTTTTTGGACATCTTATAGGACTAATTGTTTGTTCTTTTTATGCAGAAGTAACAGGTACAAGGGGAGATTCAGATGAATTTTTGAAGATTTAACCTTACTCAGAAACCCTTGAAGCAGTTGGGCACCTTCTTGCATTGAGAAAATTTGTTGAAAACTTGTAAGCAATTGATCCTGAGATAAAGGATTAATGTGCATTCTCACAAAGAAGAAGAGTTGTAATCATTTCAATAAAGCGGCATAGGCTACACATTGCCTTGTCATGTCCCTATAGGGGGACCGGTGTCGGTGTATTTTCTCTTGTTGTGATTACTTTCAGATTTTTGCTTAAGTTTTTCGAACTCCTAAAAAAGACAAAAAAGAACTCACATCACCTAATTTACTAATAAAATAAACCACAATCTTAGAATAGTTCCATTTTGTAGAATATTAATTGCTAGACTAGTTCCTTTTTTGCAATTATTTGGAATAAACCTTAGTTACTCAACCGCGTATGCAAACCCGTTGTTATTTCCGAGTGGTATTCGATGACCCGGAAACGGACCTGAGTAACGCATGCTAGTTTTAATTAGGGAAATCTGCCTTATTGTGCTATACGTCTAAGGCCTCTGCATCTGGGTGGAGTGTGTTAAGTCAAGGAGGATACTCATTAATGAGATCCGTTCTCTCCTTTGTTGGACCTACGGCACACCCAGTCGGCATGTTTATAAGATTGTTGAATAGCGAGTAAGGTCAACCAAATACACTTTGCACACAAAGAGTGGGGACCCCTACTTTAATCCCCACTTCACATTTACTTTTCCTACACTGGTCTTTACTTTCATCTCTCTGATTGGATTATTTTACTTCAAAGCATTTACTATTCAAATCATCTATATTTGGAGTATGTTATAAATGTGAATGACTCTTTGCATGTATTGACTGGGTGTATCCTTTAATTATATTTGAGTCATATGTTGTTGTTATAAATCTTGTTTCATCATATTAACTCCTAGAAGTTGCTTTTATCATTCTTAGATTAAAAGCCTTCGATAATTTTCTTAGGGACTACCTTCATTGACTTCGCTAGGAGTTGGCCTAGACAGAGAAGTTGAGAGTAGAGGTAACAGTATCTCAACTTGAAACTTGCCCCCAACGATGCACCCAGTGGATTAAGCTTTCTCCACGCTAACACGAGGTGCAAATTAGGTGGCAACACTCCCACTTGCAGCTGCTTAGCCACAGGATAGCTGCCGTGAAGGTTAGAGACATCCTTGCTTCATTGTAATAAATTCTCATATTGGGAAAAAGTGCCCACTTGCTTGTGTTGACTGGAAGCTCTGGACAAAAGCTCTTTTTACACATTGGATGTAAATTTTCCTGTCTGGACAAGGGCTCTTCTACACATTAGATGTAAATTTTTAAAATTTTCTCTACATGTTTATTATCATATGCATTTCAAATTTAGCTCATATAGAAATTCCAAATGTGGTTTGGCTTGTAGTGGGCATTTGCCACCCCACAAAAATATGAAAGAATATGAATATAATGTAAAGGGAATGTGGACAGTGGAACGGATTGGAGGAAAAGGAAGTGTCTCTGCTCCTCTTTTGTAACAGACTTATGGCAGTTGGACGGTCCGGTCAATCAGCTACTATGCATACTTGTCAGGGATCTTTGCCATCCATGAATAGTGAAGGGAAAATATTAGCAAGGTCTAAGAGAAAGAAGAGGAGAAAACATAGGAGGGTGTGCCCTCTGGGTGTACCTCTCCTATCCATCTATCTGCTGTAAATATTCAATGTTTGTAGACATTTGGTCCAGTTTCTTTGAATAAACAAAACGTTGCTTGTTTTCCAATCTGAATGTTCTTTTGCAGTCTCTTCCATACAATCTATTCCATGATATGAGCCAGATGTTGAAGGATTAATGCCATTCTACTTTGAAATGTATATACTATATAGTTTTCTGCTTCATAAGAAATTATCTAATTACAGAGTCTGTGAAGTCTTAAAAATTCATATATGAGATTATGGGATGCCCGGGTGTCTGCTTCATCATTGTTCTGTGTGTTGCTGGTGAGATAATTATGTGGAAGATGGATGCTACATATTCTACGTCTGATATGCATTTAAAACAAGAATACCAAAGAATTTGTTGTCTCAAGTCAATTACAATTTCCATACAAAGCACTGCATTTTATTTCAGACAATAGTCTTGTCTTTGAGGAGCTACTATCCTGAAATAGAATCCTTTATGCAGATATGGTGCTGCCAGGTATAAGGACCATCATACGCCTCATTCAAGATATTTATGGGATTCAAATGGCAACGCAATCACTTCCATCGTTGGATACAAATCTGGTTGATGGATCAGAGAAACTGCTGAACGTTCATAGTAAGTCCAACCAATATCACATGCCACACTAAACTAAGGTTCGATAAGAGGTATTTCACAAGAGGAGTTTCATATATCGAAATCATCAAGACAAGCTTCGAGAAATTTCTTTGCTTTCGTAATCTTCAAAAGGTGTCACAGAGTTCAACAATATTGATCAAAGACCGTATGAGGTGGGAAATCTTATTACTATCATGCCTATAGGCTATACGCAAGAAATATATGTGAGTTGACACTGTTTACTATTAAAGGGTATGTATTATACAAAATATCCATAAACAGACAATCATGTACCTTATTCAAGATATTAATGGGATTCAAATGGCAATGCAATCACTTTCATCATTGCGTACAAATCCAGTTGATAGATCTGCGAAACTGCTGAAAGTTCGTATTAAGTCCAACCAATATCACATTCCATGCTCAGCGAAGGTTGGATAAGTACTTCACAAGAGGAATTTCATGTATCAAAATCACCAAGACAAGCTTCGAGATATTCCTTTGATTTCATAATTCAAAAGGTATCCTTCACGTTACCTACCTAAGAAACATCCCACAAAGTTTTGGGCTATCTTGTGTTAGCTTTTGGTAGCTCGGGAGGTACTCCRCATGTTTTTTCTTGTATKTGGAAGTGACCTTGTATTTACACTACTAGGCACTTGACATTGTAATGGGTTTTTATAAAGTTGTAATAAAGTGGTTCTTTTATTAAGGYGACTTTTTATTAAGTGTACCTTATAATATTAAAGTGACTTTATTTCATAAAGTGCACTTATGTTATAAAGTGAATTTGTACTTTAATATTTTAAGTGATTTATTTTGGAGGGAATGAATCATGTCCCTTGATCAAGTAAAGGCAAAATTAGATCTTGGCCTTTTGGATTTAGGGATGGGGAAGGTGAAAAGACACTTGGAAGGTGACAGGTCAGTGTGCAAGACAAGTGAAGAAGAGTTTGAGAGAGATTTTCGAGAGAGCTTTGAGGAGAGTGAGGGCAGCAAGTTGGGCGCATTTCCCAAGGCAAAATTCTGCTTAGAAATTGCTAAAATTTATTGTCGTGAGGGAGGTCGTACTGTATGGATCCGTACAGTCTGTACAGCAGAGAAGTGGGCACGTTTTTCGAGGCAAGGAAGGCACGAAAATCGAGGCAGCTTGAGGGTATTTGCTGTTGAAGGACAGTCGTACAAAACAAACCGTACAGCAGCAGATTGGCACAGAATTCGAGGTGTTGATTTGGAGGAGGTTGTACACACCCAATGGATATTTCATTAAGCTCAAAGGAATTTCCCCCAATCCACCCATTGAAAATGAAGGAGAGAGCAAACCCTTATATAGGTTTGAGCTCAATTCCTTCTACAATAAAATAGTATTTTCCTTATTTTATTTTCCAACAAAACTACTAAAAAAATATTAGAAAATAGTACAATAATGCCTAAGTGGGCTTACTAAGACCAAAAATGCCCATACAAAAATGCTAAAGAAAAGATGCCATGTCATCTTCCTCGATCTTTAAGCTCATGCAAAGTGCCACTTGTCCTTTTCATGTGCAAGGGCACTCCTCAAGAAATAACCACCTCAAAAAATGCCAATTCAATAAGGTAGGGCGCATCTCCAAAATAGGTGCATGAGTGCCAAGTGTACATGTCTCACGATGAGGGCGCTCTTGAATGTAAGTGTCTAAATGCCAAGTGTCGTGATGGGGGCGCTCTTCTAGAAGCCTTTGACCAAGGATAATCATAAAATAGCTCCTTCAATTTGTGTGGCCTTGGAATTTGTGCTTTGTTGACAACTTTGACTAGAATATAACAATAAAATATTCCTTTAACAAGTGCATCCTAGAAAAGAGAGAAACTTCGGTCCACATTAAAACCACCACCATAATTAAATATTTCATGCCGTAAATGCGCCCCTGAAGAAAGTTGGTGGTGTGCCCTTGGCGTTTGTGCACTCATAACCCCCTTTGACCAAGTCAACCATGAAGAAACCATCACAAGAAGCGCACCTTAGGGGTTTGTGCAATGTGTCCACATTATCTCCTCAATAAGTGTGTAAGTGGACCTACAAAAGTGAACAAATCAGTTACAAGTCACTTCACAATGTGTACAAGGTGTGAAAAAGTTCGTTCATAGATGCAAGTGGGATCTCACAGAGGAGTGCCCTAGGAAAGTGTGCTCACATGTGAATGGACGAATGAGTGAGGTGGATAGATGAGTGAATGGTCAAAACCCTAGGGTGCATGCATAACTAACCATTTAGTCAACAATGAAGACTTGACAACCTCCTCAATGTGTGTGCCAAGGGATAAGAATGTGATATGGTGAGTTGGCACATGTGAACAAGGCTCATATTAGGCTCAACGAATTTGCTATTTTTTGTGGGCTGCCTCAACATGTGTGCCAAATGGGGAGCACTAGCCTCGTGTGTGTACCATATAGACAAAAAGATTCATTCCCTGGTTATAAATCAGAAATAAAACTTAGGGAATGAGGCCTTGATGAAGAATTATAACATGTGACCATTAATAGGAAGGTTAGAATCATCATACCAACCTGCAAATCTTCTGAGTCATGTGATAAAAATCACATGTGCAATCCTCATGTAATATGAGGGGTAACAGGCCAAACGGTGTGCAGGACCCCATCCGTGTTGTGTGATTGCATTGCTCCACTCCTTGCAGAACTTCTGCATGGAATGATGTCAAGGAGGTTATTGTGTAATCAGTCTTCTTGGCATTCGGATGTTGAGGGGTGAATGTGTATTTTATGTCCTTAACATCCAACGAGCCTGAAGGATGTCAGGAGGTAATTGTGTAATTAGTCTTCCCACGTTCAGATGGCTGATCTTGACAAGATGCTGGGAGGTGAATGTGTATTCATGTCCCCAGCGTTTGCTTGATCTTGGGGGTTCACCAGCTGGTTCATGGTGACACGATAGACAGCAAGCCTCTTGCCAGCATTTTGAATGATTTGGTTTCAGGTATTAAGGTATTGACAGCAATGCCATCTTACCGGTCAACAGTTTCCCGAACCTTCTGGGATAATACAAAGTAGCCCGAACCTTCTGGGATAATATTTCTGCAGAGAATAACTTTCTGTTTGTTTCCTCCTCCATCAGAAAAGGGGCATTTTCAAAGAGAGATAGATGGTCAGACAGGCAAGTAGAAACATTTGGGACACTATACAATTGACTGGGCCTTAACTTCCTTTGAAAAAGCAATGCAAACCTATTTTTGATGAAGAATCCACTCCACTGTTCCACATGGGTGGATTCATAGCACGCAAATTCTATGTTACCAGAAAAGGGAAACAGGAACAGAATTAAAAATTGGGCTACAGGCTTCTGGGGGACAAGAAACCTGAACCCAGCCTGGCTCCCAGCAATAAATGATGCATATAGAATCGATCAGTAATGCACAAATGTAATGTCAATACAGGAAAAGGAAGGAGAATGGCAAACAGGTCTCCTGGTAAGGTTTCAGGTAACATGTTCAAATATGATCTATGTATACAATTTTGACTAGGATAAATATATAGTTTTGACTAGGATGGCATTATTCAGAAAAGATATCGACTCTCTTGCGATTGCTGCAAAAGCAGACAAGCGACCACTCCTTGCTTATTTGGGAAGGGGTGATCCTCATCATGCCTTTACCCGCTGATGACTTTTTTCTAATGTGCGCTAATGAAGTA
Organism: Picea sitchensis; assembly: GCA_010110895.2. Taxonomy (NCBI): domain Eukaryota; kingdom Viridiplantae; phylum Streptophyta; class Pinopsida; order Pinales; family Pinaceae; genus Picea; species Picea sitchensis. The sequence goes on from SNQJ01S0059380.1 coordinate 85,823, forward strand.
TAAATGCATTTTTATTAAAAACACACACAGGTAACAGAACACCCACTCCAGATTTCAATAGAAAGTTGAAACCATGGAAATGCTAAAAACGAATTTACCCAAAAGAACAACAACAATAACAATTCAATTAGGGAAAAACCCAAATAAAGGCAAAAGCACCCACCTTCTTTTTCTTAACAGGCTTCAAGATCTTGATAATGCACCGCTCGTTGTTCACGGTATTGATACCTTCAAACACCTCGCTGTATTTTCCTCTGCCCACCTTACGGACCACCTCATAATCATCCTGATCACTGCATATATCCAATAATCCCCCAAAAACCCAAATCAAGCAATATACATATTACATATACCTCCAATCAAAAAATTAAATATACATCTAAAAACCCATCCATGGACCCAACAAAAACGAAAAAAATTTACCCCCATTGCACTGCAAGCGACTCGTAATCCCAATATTCTTTGGCCCGAAGCACGTTGATATCGGCGTATACGCGGGCCTTGGACATGACACCAGGCCTCCTGATCGCTTTACCTATTCTCTGCGCCAGATTAGATAATTTATCTCTCCTGCATTAACGACCACGGCACAAATCTGCCTATGGCGGATCTCCCCTCTTCCTCCGTTTCTTTTTCCAATCCACTGTTTTAAACAGTAAGATTACTGTGTTAGATTAATTGATGTGTCTGTGTTGGAGTCAAAGGTTGAGCAACTATCAATATATATATAGAGATGGGTGTACGTAAGGTATGTGAAAGCATGTGACCATGAGACCCGGATTTTCATGTGATAAACCGTGCCAACCATGTCTCTAACGGGCCCCTTGAGCCCAGTGGCATCCTTGCGAACCATGTTAAGGATATTAGAGTTTCTTTTTGGGGAAGGATCAATATAGTGTGACACTCGATAATGATGATGGTGGGGAAGGATCAATACAGTGTGACACTTGATATTGATAATGATGATGATATGTTTGTTTTTTTATTAATTATGTGGGTGGGTCTAATGGTTAAGAATATGTGTTTCTTCTTAAGAGGTCACATGTTCAAATCCAAAGGGGTAGGGTATGTATACTTCCGTAGACTTTGTCAATAAAATCATTGGGCGAAGAGGGTCTCATACATCAATTTGGTGTCTAGCTTGGTCGTGACCTTAAAAACATATTATTATTATTATTATTATTATTATATTACTATGGGATAATCCATTCTCCAAAGTTGTATGACAAAAATCCATGAGGGATGTCATCTCATATATGTGGTGCATTTGAAGCAACGTCGCTCTTATCATGTATGATGTATAGCAGTAATATAGTCTCTACATAACGTTTTCTTTACAATGAATGATATTCATCCTTGTCTTTTTTTTACTTGGAATGCTTTTCAAATGTTTTGAATGAAATGCTCTTGTGTTTATGGGAAGTGCATTATGAAACTCATTGTCACATATTGGTGGCAAAGATTGTTGTGCAATAGCATAAGGCTTCGATATGTGATGATCCTTGTGTTTGTTGGCATGTCAAGTGATAATGACTCTTCTATTAACATAATGGTTAATTGATTGTGGCACTAGTGTGATTGTCCCTTCTTATACTCTATGTGTTGAGTGTGTCTGTGCACATACAATAAAGTCGAATATACCATGAATGGAATCATGGAAATGCTTCTACAAGTGCATCCTTGTGCGAAAAATAAAGTTTATATGTCATGAATTATATCGTGAAAATAATTCTATGACTATAAAATCTCTTATTCGTATATGTGATTCCAATGTGTTATGATTCTTATGTTAACGAGACCACTACCACACTTCAATATGTTATGATCCTTATGGCAGTGGCTCTCGTATTAAAAAATGGTTGATTGGTTGTAGGGTTGATATGATTGTTTGCTCGACCTTCACATCCCTTCTTAACATACCTTGTTCCTTGAGTGAATGTGCATGTGTGAACAATAAAGTTGGATACGTTGTGAATGACAACTTGGAAATGTGTCTACAAATGTGTTTGTGAATAATAAAGTCGGATATGTCATGCATAGCATCTTGGAATGATTTTATGATTATAAAATCTCTTGTCTCTATATGTGATTCATGTCCCTTCTCTCTATCCTCTACTTTTCTTTCCTTGGGAACGAAAAAAGGTATTTCTATTAATAAAGAAAATACAAACACTTTGTACATGCATAATGCAATCTCAACCAACCAGCATAAGGGCTTCAACCAACATTAAGGTGTCTTAAATGAGTCATGTAGAAACTTCCTCATATAGAATAGTAGTAGCTAAATATTCCAATTGCAAGGAGTTATAGTCATATTGTTGTAGCATCATAGCTCTATCCATAGTTCCCAAAGAATAAAAGTTGACACACATAGTTTAGGTATCACTATTGAAAGACCCAACACAAAGTGCCCAAACTATAGACACTTATACAAATCAAAAAAAACAAAAGACCACATTAACAACAAAAATCCAATAGTGAAACCTTGAATAGAAATTATGGAACAAAATGCCTAACAAATCCTTGAAATTGGCCCTCTCTTGATTTCAATGTTTTCCAAATACCAACCTCTAACAAGAGTCGACTTTGGAAAGGGAATATACTTCTTGATTGATTTTTCTATAAACGTGAGAGAAAAAGATGGGGTTAAAAACATCTTTGCATAGTAAAACCTCCTCAAAAATGGGCCTAAGAAAAAGATTTAACATCATTCCCCCCCCCAGCCATTTAATAATCACCATTAAGTCACCATAGACATGGAACTACGAAGCTCCCTTTTCAACAACAAGCATTAAAAGCAATTTTATAGCAAAAAGTTCAACAAAATTATTTGTTCCCCCCTCCCACACCAAGGTTGAATCTAACATAATGAGAGTCATTTAGATAAAGAATCCCTCCTACACCTCATCACATAATGAGAGCCATTTAGATAAAGAATCCCTCCTACACCTCGGCTTGAAGAATAGCCTTAGCTTGCACCATAAAAAATAAAAAAAACATGCACCTAGCTTATCAATAAGGATTGGGTTAATTTGTCTTTGCCTTGAAGAGATAGAAGGAGGCTTGTAATTTTCAAATATAAGCTTACTTCTAGTGGCACTTTGAAAAGGAGGCATTATTTTCCCTTCAAAAATACCTACATTCCTAACAATCCAAATGCCCCACATTGTGATCAAGGGAAGAGCCTTGAAAATTTTCAATTCTAGCTTGAAGAGACAATTCTTGAAGCATTCATCAATTGTGTCTTTGTTCCAGCCTTCTTTGACTCTTGTGAATATTTCCATTTCAGCCCAAACCTACTTTGCATACTCATAGTGGATCAATAGTGGGACATGTTTCCTCATTCCCTTTGTAGAGCACACACCAACAAAGATCATGCTTGTTCTTTTATTGGAGCACTTCCTAGGTTAGGGTTTTGTTCTCGATTGCCAACCACATATAGATTATTGTTTTCGTGGGATACCTCATCTTCCATAGTGGTTTCCACCACCATTGAATATTTGTCATGTCTCTCTTCTCTAAACATAGCTTGATATCCTAATTTGGGGGTATAGAACCCTATTGTAGGGTTCTTTGTGTACTCTACTTGCTAAGTGTTTGTGTGAACAATCAAGTTGTATACACTTTCAACAACATTTTGAAAATGTTGTAATGATTATAAACTTTCTTTATGTGTGTGTGTGTGTGTTCCTCGTCTCTCATATATGTCTCTAATGAATTTAAGTAAGGATTGTTTACAATGAACCCAAGTAGTGCGAGGATTAAGTGAGGGGTTACAACCATAGTTTGCAAAAATGGTACAACATCCATGTGGTAGAGGAATATGTTGGTATAATTATATGAAAAGAGTGTGCATATCATGTCAACATTGTTGAATATAATGCCCACAAAATAAATATATGTTCATACATACAACATATGAGCATAACTAAAAGTTACACTAATCAAATTATATTATAAGGTATCTCTATCTTTAATCATTAAATATGTGTGTTGTAACATCCCCACTATAATCCCCAGTTTAATTAATGCTTATGTAGATATAATGTGTGGCTAGTGTCAAAGCAATGTAATATGTGAATTGTATTTCAATGTTTTAATAATAAAATGTGATGTCAGCTACTAAGGGGACATGGACAAGAGAAGGGGGCTGAATTAATCCACAAGAGCGGGGGAGTGTCTAGGATAATGGCTAAGGGGGGTCCAAGGGGGGGGATTACCCATGTATATTAATTCAACCAATTTTCCTAAATTTGCTTTTGTATATGAACCTTTCTATTTATGAAAGAGTGTTCCCAAAGCCAATCATTGAATACATGTAAGAGGGTGGGTGTGAGTGGTTACATCCCAAAGTTATTGGGCACATGGGGGTTGAGTACAATCAGCTTGGGGAAGAGTGTGAGTCAAGAAAAATAAGTCAAAGAGAGGAAATTTGTGTGGGTTGGGACAACAGTTTTACATATTGAGTTTTGGTGCATGAGGAGCAAGTAGAGAGTAGGAAAGAGAGCTTGGAGTTGGTGCAACCATGGAGGGTAAATTCTAGAGCAAGTTGGAGCGTAATTGGAGCGAATTGGAGCTGGAAAAATGAAGAGTCGGGTTGTCAGGCCTAAAGAGTGAACTCATGTGTGAGTTGCACTAAAATAGCAAGTGGTTGTTGTTGGTTTGTTGATAGTTTTCCTAGCAGCAAGTTCCCTTGTGTTCCCAGCTGAGAGATTCCTGGTTACTTGTGCCAGAGAGACCCTGATAAAAGAATGGCACATTCCTTGGGTTAATCATGATAAATGGATGGCACATCCCTTGGGTTACCCTTGATAAACGAATTGTACATCTATTGGGTTAGACAGGTCAAGAGGAAGAGAGTTGGTGGAAAATTGGGATAGTTGTAGGAGAATATCAGTTGGGTTGAGAGTTTTATGAGCTATGAGTGGACTGTGAAAGACCACCCTCTTTTGTGGATTGCTAGCCTCAGCTCAGGGGTGATTGGCTGTTGAAATTTGGAACAGTGGGTCTATGGTTGGGTGGAACGTTTGTCCCAAGCAGTTGGTTGCACAATTCTTGTTTAAAGATAAGTGTTTTATCTTGTTGTTGAGTTATTTACATGTGTTATTGTTGTGCATGAACTATGTGTAAATGAGAATGATTTATATTTTGTTGTAATGAGTTGTTTAGTTGCATTGCATGTTGATTATTAGCATGTTGTAGATGCATCTATTTTATGGTTATAGGCAATAGCTAAATCTGTTTTAATTTCATAGTTGTAAGCTACATGAAATTGGCTAACAGTAAAAGAATTAATTTAGTTAGCAGAAATTTCATTTTTATGTTTATTCTGCACCATAATGTCCCTCAATTGGGTTGGGGGGCATTACATATGTGGTAACAATAAAGTCTTACATGCTTTGCTTGATTAACCCTTGATGTTGTCGTTGCTATTAAGCCCTTGTTATTTGGGCCTTCTCGCCATAGCCTCAATGTGAGGAGGGGTTGATTTTGACTTAGATGCAACTATCTTTCGATCGCTCATCTCCTCACTTAGGAAATCAACTACAAAATCCCTAACTACCCGGTTTGTTAAGAAGCTCTATCAACTTCCATAAGTCAATCTCCCTTCTGCTACTCCTAGGCATATGGATTTGGCTCTTGCTAAGAGAGGTTTGATTGGGTAGTTACGGGTATATGGCCTTCCCCTCAATCAATGGAGCATTGCATTCAAAAGAATTGGGTGCTCCTCGTCAAAGGGAAATTAGCTCATTACTTATATGGAAAAGGATTTTATGATTTATTCTTTGAACTTGAGGACGATTGAGCTCTAATTTTTAGCAATGGTCCATACTTCTTTGGTACCCAAGAAATGTACCTCAACTACTAGACCCCTAATTTTGATACAAAGATGGATATTCCTTTTGTTTTCTTAGTATGGGTGCATCTTCTCCATCTGCCCCTTCACTATCAGGGAGAGGATGCCCTTAGAAGCATTGGAAACACTTTAGGTAAGTATATTGATAAATCAAAACCCAAAGTAGGAATGTTTGATTGTGCATGAATCTGTGTAGAGGTAAATCTAGAAAAGAGTCTTCCACAAGCTGTTATTCTTTATCTAGATAATTGAAAGCATGTTCATCAACTAGATTATGAACAATTGTTGTTTAAATGTAAGACTTGTCATGAGTATGGACATTTTGCTAAGGATTGTAAGAAGAGTCAGGCTCAAGCCGTAGTGGCACCTGATAAGGCTGAGTTATCGCAAACTGTTAAGAGAAAAATACAGTATTCTTAGGGGGTAGGCTGACAATCAACACACTCATCCTCCAAGTAGCCAATTGTGACTAATCTAGTGATGGAAACGTCTAGTTAGACACGTGCAACAATCCCCTATCACAAAGTTAAGAAAACAAGGGTCACAATTTCAAGCCAACCCGCCTCAACAAATAGGTATGATATTTTGTCCAAGGATAATGAAGAGATTTTGGATGAAGCTCACATAACCTTGTAAGAACACTGATCCAGATTTATGAGCAGAACGAAAGGAATAACAGACTGAATACAATAACATGGAGCTACAGAGAACAACAACAGATATCCAGTGAACAATAACTTCTATTGAATAAATAAAATAGTTGAAACTGTAAAACTATAGAACTGGAAACAACTTGCTCGAATGGTGGTCGCTATCTCTGAGAAGAGATGTGGCTACTACGCGCTTCCGTCTGAGAAAAATGATTACAATGAGGCTCCAGACACATTTTTAACATTACTCATGAATGCCAAAACCCTAGACATCCAAAAACCTAACCCTAGGAGAGGAAACACCAACAATTATGTGGGCCCCGATGGGTAAGTTGGTACCTCAACTTCCCGGGGTCGTAACTTTTGCATACGACCTCCGTTTTAGGCGTGTGATAGCCTGTTGGAAAGGTCTTTTCGAGAAATACACATTATGTCATCAAACTTTGACTTTGTCTACAATTTGACTGTGGCAAGCCAAAAAAACATTTTTAGGGCCCCAAAATGGTCCTAGAAGTACATAAAGATGTACCGACATGAAAACTTCCAAAATAAGCCAGTTGGATTAGGTGGGAGGCCACCAATATCCACTTGGAAGTACATAAAGATGTATCGACATGAAAACTTCCAAAATAAGCCGGTTGGATTAGGTGGGAGGCCACCAATATCCATCTGGAAGCTGTGTAGGGCTTCAAACAACCCTGGAAGTGTAGAACCCACATTTACAAAGAATTACAGAAGAATGTCTTGAACTAAAAACTGTCAAGAGGAGCCGGTTGGAATAGGTGGGTGGCCACCAACATCCACCTAGATCAATCCTCCCCCCTTAGGAAGCAATGGTCTCCATTGCGTTGAGTTCCCCCATTAGGTGAGGAAACTTCTGTTAAATTTGGCCCCGGGTGAGCCACTTGCCTTAGTGTAGGAGATGCCTTGCCTTGACAACCCGATAAAGATGGATCATCTGGTGGTGAGTGCCCTTGACCTATGTGTCCACTATCCGATGAGTGGATGTATGTTCCATGCAGTCAGGGTTGAGCTATGTTGGTGTCAATTCTTCGACGATCTTTGAAGTGTCCAATAATGGTGAAAAATATGGCCAAAGGAAGTCCATATTGAACACTAGGTGCAAGCCAAGGAATGGTGGAGTGTTGAGCTCAAAATCATTGCTACCCACAGCCTTGGTAATAGTGTAAGGCCCATAGAAAAGTGGGAGGAGCTTCTGATGGGGCCCTATAAGGCGCCCTTTCTGGAAATGTAACTAGACCTTGTCTCCCACTGTTGGGTATGTGTTATATTCTTTGCA
>SNQJ01S0059381.1:0-11493 GCA_010110895.2 Picea sitchensis
TTAGGGAACTGTGCCAAGTTGGCACCCAGGTTTTGTGGGCCCTTCGAGATACTAGCTCGAATTGGACCCGTAGCATACCAACTTGCACTCCCAGCTAATCTAAGAATTCATAATGTATTTCATGTTTCCTTGTTGAAAGAGTATATTCATGACCCTACTCATATGATTGATTAGAACTTGGTGTAGGTGGGACCCAAAGGTGAGTTCCACGTGGAACCCCTACGTATTTTGGACTGGAGAGAAATATCACTTCGGAACAGATTCGTCGATCAAGTAGAGGTGCAATGGAAGAACTTTATCCCTAAGGAGGCCACTTGGGAGTAGGAGGGAGATTTGTGGAAATATCATCCAAACCTGTTCCAAGAAAAGAATGAACACTGAGGACAGTGTTTTATTGAAGGGGGAAAGGCTGTGACATCCCCCAAAATAAAGTATTTTCGAAATTTAAATTTGTTGGAAAATTGTTCTGTTTTTAGTAAATTTGAATTTGGAAATTTTTTTCCATTTATGGAAATTCCAAATTTTGAATTTGATAATTGTAATTAATTATTATGACTGTTGGGTAGAGATCTGATTTGACCCAACTAACTATTTGACTATGACACTTGTATGAAAACAAAATATTTTATATTGATTAGAGGAGGGCAAATGGAACAACCATGTTAAAATCAGCTGACCATGACTCCATGAGTGGGGAACATGTTGGAACTACCTCTAGGTTGATTGTTACAAGTGGAAAATCAATGATTTGGCCATTGGCAGCCCCTGAAAATCAGGGATTTAGAAAGCTGCGGAAATTCCCAAGGGTGGGAAAAAGACCTAGGCAAATTGATAAATAGCATATGTGAGGAGGCAGGATGCTGCCAAGTATGCTAGGGAGAGAGGACTATTGATTTTATTGCTATTATGAACACTACTGCTTGAGTGCGAGGCAAGAAGAATCTGCTGGAGTTACAGGGCATTGACGAGGAGGAGTTTTTCTTCAAGTTCACCCTCATGGATTCATGGTCATGCTAGGGGGAGAATCGAGCAGGTAATTTGGCTACCCTATTCTACGGTTGGGAGGAATGAGGTTGTTCCCTTTGTCTTCCCACGCGTTGGTTCAGATATGTAGTCTTCTCTTCTCTATATGGATAATTGTATATCTGATTAAATGTATTTTGCTGTATCGAAATCGAATTATTTATATATCTGTAGAATGAATTAGTTATAGAAGTGACAAAATCATTAATATTTGTATGTATCCTATGACCTGAATGAGAATAAAATTGTTTTCTTATACGAATGTGTAGACTCAAACTTCTGACATAATAGTTATAATCAAATCCTGAATAGGTCTTTACGATTAAATTAGAATCTGTACCAGAGTTAGAAATAATTTGGTTACCCTACTAAATCAATCGAATGTATTCTGTGACCAAATTCTGGGAATATATTTCTTTCTGATATTAGATTGATTTTTTTTAGTAGAGGTATTCCCATACATCAAAATTGTTGTTACAGTACATCTAAGTATGAACAGTTTGAAAACTAGTCTATATGTATATATATAAAGTGAGTGTTTTCTTTAAGTACACATTCATAATTATAAATGAAATCGGGACGCTATCTACCCTTAGCGAAGATAAGCTACTACGAATCAAAAACATACCCATGATAGATCTTTCAATTAACAAAGCATGACAATGAAATATAGAATCTAGTACCTAGAGGAGCAACTACGCATATGTGATTATATGTACATAAGTATGTGTTTATAAGAAATTTCCTACTTTCTGAATATGATAAAAGAAAAGAATTCCGATAGATATGTAAGCACTTCCATAATTCAAGTTCAAAGTAAAATGTTTCAGTCCAAAGCAACAACCGATGCACTATTTATATGTAAATCGAATAAAATAGACCAGAGAGCACCAGTAACCACATTATTTAATTCTAGGAAGGTTTCTTCCTTTCTGCAACTAAACATACAATTGGCACGAGGAAAAGTCGAATTATATAGACAGATTTATTTCTCTTCCCATTTAATAAGTTCAATGTTCGAAATCAAACAATCGGTTCACTTTGTTGCAAATCATCACTTTAGATAACAACGGCTTGGTATGCCTTTTATCAAATAAATAAGAAAACAATTTACATAGTTGACCAGATGTAACATCAAAGTTACCAAATTAACATTGTACAAAGATGGGCTTTATACCAGTAATGAATAGCCCCAATAATTTCCATAACAACCCCTTTTTCTTCTTTTCATAAGTCAACAAACTATTTATAACAGAACCAGTAGAAGTGCATGAATTCCCTTGAGTATTTCTAGAACCTGTAGATTCAACCGGAGTGAGAAAGGGTTTGGAACCCGAATACCTTTTTCATCGAAGGCATAGGCAGGATCCAAGACTGTTACAGAATGGAAAGATACCTTCCATAAAAACAAAACCCTGAAATTTATTCCTTATTCGAGTAATAGGTAGAAAAATGAAAATTTGGAAAGGAAGGGTAAACGAAAAACAATGAATACTCATCTTTGATGCACGAGATCGAAACCTTGTCCACCACTTATCTTCGGGATGGATGTCAGAGTAAGGGGGAAAGGGCACAGTAATTCTCTTATGGGTCCTCGCATAAACAAGGCCCACCATTAGTGACAATAACATTCTCCTAAGTTTTTCTATTATCAGTAAAAATTTTCAATAAGGAAAAACCCTAACTTGTATAAGTATGCTATAAACAGAAACTAAAACAACAAGCTAGACTTTTAACAAAGATTTTATTCAAGGGAGGAATTGCAAACATTCTTAAACCAAAATACTGTAGCGAATCCTTATTTCAACCCAAGAAAAACAAAAAGAAAAGTTGTCTCACTTCGGTGATGGGAACTATTCACCTCCCACCTCAGAGACAAGAATTTTCGGTTAAATTCATAAGGTCTTAGTACCCCCAATAAAACGATCGAAGGTACCATAGAAAATAGAAGAGATTAAATCAAGTGCTAAGAGTAAGAACCAACATGGGTTTGGGTAAATCCCAGAAAGAAAGACTCCATCCAGTACATGGGTTTCAGTTAAAAAGGGAAAGGTATTTCACTACTCAAATTGAAGAACTCCTTCTTCGGCGAAGTACTCACGGGGCCGACATACTTCTTCGAAAAACCTGTTGAGGGGAATAAAATAGGAAGACAAAGAAAGACCTAAGAAATAAATAGTCATTCCCTATACAAAGAGGTTACCTAAAAGAATAACATAACCAGACTGAAAGAAAACGAAGACGCTTAATAGAGGGCAACCCTGCTTAATGTTGTCAAAATACACCACCTTACTTATCCTATTAGGCTTTTTCTTAAGGAAGTATTTACCGTCGTTTCCAGGACATGTCGTCGGTTACACCCATGGCACAACCACCCTTTCCACTTTAGATTTTGCCTCTGATAAGAATGTGTGATATACAGAACCCCCATGGGCATTACACTATGATTTATAGACTTGGCCTCAAGGAGAATAGTGTGATACACGAAACCCTTCGCAGCAGAACAAAACTCAAAAAAATGACAAACCGTGGGCTTTCCCTAAACCCTAGACGACGCCTTTCCACCTTAGAATAAATGTTGCGGAGTACAGAGGAGGGGTATCCATGTGATGAGGACATGGTCAGCATGGTATTTCGGCAATGGAGCTAGACAAATTCAACGAAGTTAACATGACTGTCATTAATGAATATGCAGAGAATTAACTATTGTGATACAGGACCATCTCTCCCACTTAAGGAGCGTCATGATTTGACACCCTTCATAATTAAAAGGAAGATTTCATACACTGACATTAGTTGAATCAGAAGTTCGACTCGAGTTGTCATCCTTCCACTAGTTTTTGGACTAACTACCTCACGACGTTCAACCTCCGGTTCTAGGAATCACTAAATGACTGTGACTTGGTGCTGTGTTAGCTGCCCAGTGGGAAAACTCACCCCATGACTTTACCGACCGAAAACTAGTTAAGACCCCCTAGGATTTACAACCAACCTATATATTGTGTGTGTAGACAAAAATTTATCATAAAGACTAATTTTAACATAAGCTACAAGACCCCAATTATTTACAAAGCCCTATAACGCATAAGGTAAAGAATAAGGATGAAAGGGATTTGTTATAAGCCTTGGGTTCCTTCATATTTTTAGTCGTGATTAAGTAATATGAGATGGATGAGGTACCTTGTGGTATGTTTAGAACTTGGAGTGTTATTAAGATTTTATAATAGCTTCTTATAACAAATGTTTTTTTTATATATAACGTATTTCTTGTAATCAAGCTGACATCAGAGTAGTATAACTAATATCTTACCTTCCACCGAGAACTTGGGTAGGAAGCATATAACAATTTTGTATTATTATTATGGAAATATGAGGTATATTACATGTGGTATCAGAGAAAAAGGTTACAACACTGGACCTTAATAGGGCCACAGTCTCCGCCTAGCACATATTTCAATTTAGGCAAAACTAATAAACCTTTTTGTTACAAACAGAAAACATATCTATTTTGTGTGAATTATGGCAGCTCAGGACGATGCAAAAATCAGGATGGAGGGAAATCCACATCAAGGACCTCCTAGAGATCCAAGACAGAACAATGGCAGAAGCTCACCCACGAAAGTGTTGGAAACAGTGAGGAATCTTATTGTTGAACTACAGGTTTTTAAAGTCGACAATGAAAAACTGAAGAAAGCTCAACAGGAACAACAAGAAATAAACGAAGTCCTGCTGCGCAATATAGTGACCAAGAAAATCCCAAAGGACAAAAATAATGATGAAGAGGTCAACAAGAGAGCTTCCAAGAACCCAGGACCAGAAACAAAAAAAGGAGATAGTTCATCAGAAGGAACACCTTCAGCTGAAGTTAGAACTAAAACGAACAGAAAAAGAAAACAAGTAGACCACCTTGAAGGAGAATTTAAAAATATTAAACCAACTACCTTCGATGGAGAATCCAAGACAAGAGAATAAGCGGAGGCATGGTTGTTGGACATCAAAAAATACTTCCAGATCTACAACTATTCCAGTAACATGAAGGTCAGAATGGCCATCTACAATATGAAAGGGAAGGCTAGTATTTTTTGGCAAGACTTGAAATTGGCCAAGGGCCTAAAGGAGAAACAATTGGAATGGTCTGACTTTAAATAGTATTTCAAGAAACAATTCCTTTCTGAAATATATTATGAAAGGAGAACGAAAGAATTTTACGAGTTACGACTTGGAAAGATGACAATGGAGGACCTTATAAATAAATTTCTGGAACTACTAAGGTTTGTACCGTATATCCAGGAGGATAAGGTAAAATTCCAACAATTCTTAAGCTGTTTACCACAACCCTACAGGGACAGCATTGAGTTTGACAACCCCAAATCCTTGAGTGAAGTATTCAAGAAAGCACGAATGTGTTATGACTAGTACAAGCAGTGGGTAGAGTTTCCCAAAGCCTAGAGGGTTAAGAAACAATATCAAATGAACCAGTGGAAGAAGGGATACCAACCAACCCCTCATCGGAATGCAGTAAAAAGTTTTCCGAGAAAGGATTTTCACTACAATCACCCAAATACACAAGGCAACGGTAAACCGGTAAACCTGGGAATGAAGAAGTTTGGGGACATCTCCCGTGAGCCATTAAAATGTTGGGAATGTGGAGAGCCTCATCTACGGAGGAACTGTCCACGTTTAATTTCAGAAAACAGAACTATTGTTTATAATTTGTAGGAAGCCTCGACGGTGGGAGACGTGGGAAGAAGCCTGCATCGGATAAATGCAGCCATAGATAGTCGACAAGCTGACCACCAGGCCTCGGTAGTAGAAATCGAAGGTAAAATCAATAACACTCGAATTTTTGTTTTAATTGACCTTGAAGATACGTTAAGTTATATTACACCTAATGTGGTAGAGTCAAATAAACTTAAGAAATTGAAGCATGCAAAATCATGGCTTGTACAATTAACAACAGACACTAAAAAGAAAGTAGCTGACTTTGTTTCAGATTTTGAGTTCATCTTAGATGGTCAAAATATAAGAACAAATCTGAATATCCTACCACTAGGATATTCCGACATGATTATAGGGATGGATTGGTTGGAACAACACAAAGCAGTACTAGATTGTTATACAAAGATACTTAGCTATAAAGACTATTTTGGCACTGCTAGATCAACCCAAGGTATATTACATAAATTTGTATCAGTTAGACAAGTTTCAGCAATGCAACTCAAGAAATGTATTAGAAAGGGATGCCAAGATGATGCCATCCAAGTAACGAACCTGTTAGGAAAAGAGGATAAGCCAAAGTTAGAAGAATTTGTTGTCCTACATGAATTCAGAGACATGTTTGTGGATGAGATACCAGAATTACCTCCTAGAAGGGAAATAGACTTCTCCATAGACCTACTACTTGGTTCAACCCCTATCTCAAAATCACCTTACCGAATGAGTCTACCAGAATTGACAAAATTAAAAATACAATTATGGGAATTGTTAGATAAAGAGTATATTAGACCAAGTGTCTCACCATGGGGGGCACCAGTCCTGTTTGTGAAAAAGAAAGATGGTACTCTAAGACTATGTATCTATTATAGACAACTGAACAAAATGACTATTAAGAACAAATACCCCTTACCAAGGATAAATGATCTGTTCGATCAAGTAAGTGGGGCCAAGATCTTTTCAAGGTTGGATTTACGATCCGGTTATAATCAAGTTAGGATAAAGGATGAGGACATAAACAAAACATCCTTTCGAGCAAGATATGGACACTACGAATTTGTGGTCATACCTTTCAGACTCACTAACACACCAGCCACATTTATGTGCTTGATGAACAGTATTTTCAGTCAGTACTTAGACAAGTTCGTTGTAGTATTTATCGATGATATTCCGGTCTATTCTAAAATGGAGGAAGAACATGATGAACTCTTAAGAATAGTTATGCAAACATTGAGGAAACACAAAATGTACGCAAAATTTGACAAGTGCGACTTTTAACAAAAGGATATACAATATCTAGGACATGTAATTTCAGTCGAAGGCATTGCCATAGACTCGGAGAAGATAAAATCCATTATGGAATGGCTGGTACTTAAGGATGCAGCAAATATCCGGTCATTCATGGGAATCACCATATATTACCACAGCTTTACAGAAGGGTTTTCCAAGACAACCTACCCTATCACATCATTACAAAAGAAAGGGACCAAGTTTAACTAGTCAGAGAAGTGTCAAGACAGTTTTAACAAGGTGAAGGGATTATTGAAAACTGCACCCATATTGAAGGTAGCAGACCCAGATAAGGACTTCACCGTGTGTGTTGATGCAAGTAAAGAAGGAATAGGTGGTGTCCTAACTCATGAAGGACACGTTATTTGTTATGAGTCCCGAAAATTAAAAGAACATGAGCGAAATTATGTCACTCGTGACTTAGAATTGGTAGCGGTAATACACACCTTAAAAATGTGGCGACACTACATAATGGGAAGTAAATTTCTACTATTGATAGATAATAGTGGTGTGAAATATATGTTTAGTCAACCAGATCTTAATACAAGACAAGCAAGATGGCTAGCCTTCTTGAGAAAATTTGATTTCGAGGTCAAACATATCAAGGGTAAGGAAAATAAGGTAGCAGATGCTTTAATAAGAAGAGTCCATGGGTTATCTGAAATAAATATCAACATAGCAAAAAGTGATCTAGAATAAAGAATAAGGATGGCAGGTATTAACGACGTAAATTACACTAAGATAATGACATAAATACAAAACAGTACCACAAACTCAAACACACCGGATCTAGGCATCGATAAGAAGGGACTATTATGATTTAAAAACGGACTTTACATACCAGATTCAATAGAGTTAAAATTAACATTTTTGGACGAAGTCCATAAGAAACCGTATTATGGCCATCCAGGTTACTAAAAAACAATAACAACACTTTGAAAACTATTTTACTAGCCTAATATGAAGGATGAAACAACAGAGTACCTGGCTAGGTGCCAAGATTATCAGCAGTTTAAGGCTGAACACCAACATCCATTCGGCCTATTACAACGATTACGAGTACCAGAATGGAAATGGGAGACCATATCGCTGGACTTTATAACAGGTTTGCCTAAAAACCAGAAACATAATGATTCTATCATGGTTGTAATCGATAAACTCAGTAAGTCTGCACATTTCATTCCTATAAAGTCTGCTTTTAAAGCTATAAACATTGCTGAAATATTCATGAAATAAATTCTTAGACTGCATGGTATTCCTAAAATGGTGATTTCAGATAGAGATGTAAAATTTACATCTTCTTTTTGGAAGGAATTGTTTGTAGGTCTAAATACTAATTTGAATTTTAGTATGAGTTATCATCCACAAACGGATGGACAGACCAAAAGGACAAACCAAATCATAGAGGATATGCTCCACATGTATGTAAGAAAAAAACCGAACAAGTGGGAAGACTACCTGCACTTGGTAGAATTTGCATATAACAATGGGTACCAAACTTTGGCTAAGTTAAGCCCTTTCGAAGTATTGTATGACAGAAAGTGTACGACTCCAACCAACTAGGATAACCCGACTGACAGACTTATGGTTGGACCAGAAATGCTCCAAGAAATGGAGAACATGGTAAGGAAGGTACAATAGAACTTGAAAGAAACACAAGACAAACATAAGAGCTATGTAGATCAGAAAAGAAGACACTTGGAATTTCAAGTGGAAGACCATATTTATTTGAATGTCAAAGCTTGAAAAAGTTCGTTAAAGTGAGGGAATTTTGCAAAGATGTCACCCAAGATTTGTAGGCCCTTCGAGATACTAGCTCAAATTTGACCCGTAGCATACCAACTTGCACTCCCAGCTAATCTAAGAATTCATAATGTATTTCAAGTTTTCCTTTTTGAAAGAGTATATTCATGACCCTACTCATATGATTGATTGGAAATTGGTGCAGGTGGGACCCGAAGCTGAGTTCCAGGTGGAACCCCTGTTTATTTTGGACCGGAGAGAAATAACACTTCGAAACAGAGACGTCGCTCACGTAGAGGTGCAATGGAAGCACTTTACCCCTGAGGAGGCCACTTGGGAGTAGAAGGGAGATTTGTGGAAATCTCATCCAAACCTGCTCCAAGAAAAGAATGAACACTAAGGACAATTTTTTATTGAAGGGGGAAAGGATGTGACATCCCCCAAAATAAAGTATTTTCAAAATTTAAAATTGTTGGAAAATTATTTGTTTTTAGTAAATTCGAATTTGGAAAAATTTTGCCATTTATGGAAATTTCGAATTTGATAATTGTAATTAATTATTATGACTATTGGGTAGAGATCTGATTTGACCCAACTAACTATTTGACTATGACACTTGTATGAAAACAAAATATTTTATATTGATTCCAGGAGGACAAATGGAACAACCATGTTAAAATCAGTTGACCATGACTCCATGAGTCGGGAACATGTTGGAACTACCTCTAGGTTGATTGTTACAAGTGGAAAATCAATGATTTGGCCATTGGCAGCCCTTGAAAATCAGGGATTTAGAAAGTTGTGGAAATTCCCAAGGGAGGGAAAAAGACCTAGGAAAATTGATAAATAGCATATGTGAGGAGGCAGGATGCTGCCAAGTATGCTAGGGGGAGAGGACTATTGATTTTGTTGTTGTTATGTACACTACTGATTGAGTGTGAGGTAATAAGAATCTGCTAGAGTTATAGGACTTTGTCGAGGAGGAGTTTTTTTTTCAAGTTCGCCCTCATGGATTCATGGTCAGGCTAGGGGGAGAATCGAGCAAGTAATTTGGTTGCCTTATTCTACAGTTGGGAGGAACGTGGTTATTCCATTTGTCTTCCCAAGCGTTGGTTCAGATATGTAGTCTTCTCTTCCCTGTATGAATAATTGTATATCTGATGAAATGTATTTTGTTGTATCGAAATCAAATTATTTATATATCTGTAGAATGAATTAGTTACAGAAGTGACAAAATCATTAATATCTGTATGTATCCTATGACCTGAATGAGAATAAAACTATTTTCTTATACTAATATGTACAGTCAAACTTCTGACAGAATAGTTATAATCAAATCTTGAATAGGTCTTTACGATTAAATTAGAATCTGTACAAGAGTTAGAAATAATTTGGTTACCCTACTAAATCAATCGAATGGATTCTGTGACCAAATTCTGGGAATATATTTCTTTCTCATATTGGATTGATTTTTTTTAGTAGAGGTATTCCCATACATCGAAATTGTTGGTACAGGACATCTAAGTATGAATTCTTTGAAAACTAGTGTGTATATATATATATAAAGTAGGTGTTTTCTTTAAGTACAAATTCAGAATTATAAATGAAATCGGTACACTATGTGCCCTTAGTGAAGATAAGCTACTATGAATCAAAAACATACCCATGATAGATCTGTAACAATATATATATATATATATATCTTTCAATTGACAAAGCATGACAATGAAATATAGAATCTAGAACCTATAGGAGCAACACGCATATGTGATTATATGTACATAAGTATGTGTTTATAAGAAATCTCCTACTTTATGAATATGATAAAAGAAAAGAATTCCGACAGATATGTAACCATCGCCATAAATCAAGTGCAAAGTAAAAGTTTTTAGTCTAAAGCAACAACTGATGCACTATTTATATGTAAACCAAATACAATAGACCAGAGAGCACCAGTAACCACATTATTTAATTCTTGGAAGGCTTCTTCCTTTCTGCAACTAAATAGACAATTGGCATGAGGCAGAGTCAAATTATATAGACAGACTTAGTTATCTTCCCGTTTAATAAGTTCAGTGTTCGAAATCAAACAATCAATTGACTTTGTTGCAAATTGTCACTTCAGATAACAACGGCCTAGTATGCCTTTTATCATATAAATAAGATTTTTTTTTACATATTTGACCAAATCTAACATCAAAGTTATTGAATTAACATTGTAAAAATACGAGCGTTATACCAGTAACGAATAGCCCCAGTAATTTCCATAACAACCCCTTTTTTTTCATTCCATAAGTCAACAAACTATTTATAACAGAACCAGTAGAAGTGCATTAATTCCGTTGAGTATTTCTAGAACCTATAGATTCAGCCATAGTAAGAAAGGCTTCAAAACCCGAATACTATTTTCGTCGAAGGCATAGGCGGGATCCAAGACTGTTACAGAATGGAAAGATACTTGACAGGAAAACAAAACCCTGAAATTTAGTCCTTATTCGAGTAATAGGTAACAAAAGGAAAATTTGCAAAGGAAGGGTAAATGACAAACAGTGAATACTCATCTTTGATGCACGATCTCGAAACCTTGTCCACGACTTATCTTCGGAATGGATGTCCGAGTAAGTGGGAAAAGGTGCAATAAGTCTCTGATGGGTTCTCGCATAAACAAGGCCCACCATTAGTGACAATAACAATCTCCCAAGTTTTTCTATTATCAGTAAAAAA
>SNQJ01S0059381.1:14050-49752 GCA_010110895.2 Picea sitchensis
CTCCATCCAGTACAAGGTTTGCAGTTAAAGGGGGAAAGGTATTTCACTACTCAAATCGAAGAACTCCTTCTTCGACAAAGTACTCATGGGGCCGACATACTTCTTTGAAAAACCCATTAAGGGGAATAAAATAGAAAGATAAAGAAAGACCTCGAAAATAAACAGTCATTCCCTATACAAAGAGATTACTGAAAAGAAGAACATAACGAGACTAAAAGAAAAGGAAGACGCTTAATAGAGGGAAACCCTGCTTAAGGTTGTCAAAATACACCACCTTACTTATCCTATCAGGATTTTGCTTAAGGAAGTATATACCGTCGTTTCCAGGACATGCCGTCGGTTACACCCATGGCACGACTACCCTTTCCACTTTACATTTCGCCTCTGATAAGAATGTGTGATATACAGAACCCCCATGGGCATTACACCGTGATTTACAGACTTGGCCTCAAGGAGAATAGTGTGATACACGAAACCCTTTGTAGGAGAACAAAACTAAAAAAAATGACAAACCGTGGGCTTTCCCTAAACCCTAGACAACGCCTTTCCACCTCAGAATAAATGTTGGGAAGTACAGAGGACGGGTAGCCATGTGATGAGGACGGGGTCGGCATGGTATTTCGGTCGTGGAGCCAGACGAATTCAATGAAATTAACATGACTATCCTTAATGAATATGCAGAGAATTAACTGTTGTGACAGAAGACCATCTCTCCCTCTTAAGGAGTGTCACGATTTGACACCGTTCATAATTCAAAGGAAGATTTCATACCCCGACATTAGTTGAATCAGAAGTTCGATCCGAGTTGTCATCCTTCCACTGGGTTTTGGACTAACTACCTCACGGTCTTCAACCACCGGTTCTAAGAATCACTAAACGACCGTGACTTGGTAGTTGTGTTAGCTGCCCAGTGGGAAAACTCGCCCCATGACTTTACCGACCGAACACTAGTTAAGACCCCCTAGTATTTAAAACCAACCTATAGATTGTGTGCGTAGACAAAACTTTATGATAAAGATGAATTTTAACATAATCTACAAGACCCCAATTATTTACAAAGCCCTATAACGCATAAGGTAAAGAATAAGGATGAAAGGGATTTGTTATAAGCCTTGGGTTCCTTCATATTTTTACTCGTGATTAAGTAACATGAGATGGATGAGATACCTTGTGGTATGTTTAGAACTTGGAGTGTTAGTAAGATTTTATAATAGAGTTTTATAACAAGTTTTTTTTTTATATATAGCGTATTTATTTTAATCAAGTTGACATCAGAGTAGTATGATTAGTATCTTACCTTCCACCAGGAACTTGGGTAGGAAGCAGCTAGCAATTTTATTTATTTATTATGGAAATATGAGGTATATTAAAGTAACGTTACGCTGCTGAAATTTTATCTTGACTGAAGTTTCTCTTGTAGAAGTTGGGATACCCAGCTCAAGTAACGAGTGGTAGCTCGACGTTGGAAGGCAAGTTGGGTGCTAGCATCTTTGGTATTGTGTGGGTGGCCCCTTTTCATCTCGGGGGGCTCAGGGGGAGGAAAAGCACCCCTAACATTGGCTAGGATGTACCAGTGAGGTCACATCGATCCACAAGCGGGAGCTTGACGGAGTGAGCATAGGACAATGACTTAGAGATTTCACATTTGGCTATGGTACGCATGCGTATATTTGTATTGAATGGTATTTTAACTATTTTCCTGCACCTTCAGCAATGTACTTGTATTGTTTTCAAGTTTAGGTTTAATGAGCGTAACACTATCCAGATACTTCATTTTATGTTTCTGGAATTTATCTTGATGAGCCCAACGTTTTGATCAGAGAACTTAAATTGATCCCTACCTTATTCTAACTCTATTTTGAATTTATTCACATGGAAAACCCAACCTCTGATTGCAATGACTTCTCTGTGTTTGTTTTTCTTGATTTAATACGAAAACAATTTGTGTTTTTATCTTCTATCCCTTATCGTTAAGTTAATAGTATGTGCTTGAGAAGTCATCCATGAGCCTAATAGACTGTCTTCACTCCGGTGTTTAAGACTAATATTTAAATGCCCTGCTTTCTTGTGCATGGATAATAAGTGAAGGATAGATTTTCGTCCAACTATCTATCCCTTAATTTTCTTTATGTTTTTATCTTATGATGAATCTCTAATCTTTGCGCCTTCTTGTGAATGAGTATCTGTGCATTTTGATTGATACCATGTCGAATGATTAGTCTATGTGCCTTCTTGTGATTGAGTATCTATGTGTTTTTGTTTGATTCATCTCTGATCGATTCATTTATGTGTTTTCTTGTGGATGATTATCTCTGTGATTTATCTTTGCGATTTCTTGGCATATTACCTAGCGCTTGATTGGTGTAATCTATGCGATTTTAATGAGAAATCCCAACACTTTGTTTGGTATAATATGTGTGATTTTAATGATAAATCCCAACACTTTGTTTGGTATAATATCTTCAATTTGAATGATAAATCCTAGCACTTTGATTGAAATAATATCTGTGATTTTAATAATAAATCCCAGTGCATGGTTTGGTATATTGACAATGATTTACATATATTGACTGCGATTTTAACCTATAGTGACTGCTATTTTAATATATAGTGACTACGATTTAATATATAGTAACAAAATTCTTAATATATATTCATTATGAATTTACCCCTGCGATTTGACCATGGCGACTTTACCCTGCAATTTACTGCGATTTTAACCTATAGTGACTGCTATTTTAATATATAGTGACTACGATTTAATATATAGTAACAAAATTCTAATATATATTCATTATGAATTTACCCCTGCGATTTGACCATGGCGACTTTACCCCAAGAATTTAAGGATATCCTTACCACTATGATGTTACCACTTCTATTTTACCACTGTGATTTTTTTTAACTCTGCGATTTCATTATCATTATCAGATAGCGATATCATTATTAAATTTATTAGACAACAATATCATTATCAGATAGTGATATCATTATTAGATGTGTTAGACAATATCATTATTAAATAATGATATCATTATTAGATATCTATAGATATCAATATTAGTTAGTGATATATTATTGGACTACAATACCATTCTTAGATTTCATTATTTATTGGACAGAGAAATTAATATATGTACAATAATGAAATTAAACTATATATATATTGAAATGGACAAAACAATTAATATATATATATTGAATGGACACTTAATTTATACATTGAATCGACAACTAAATTAATATATGTATGACAACAATTTTTTAGAGTCTAAATTCCATTCTAAATCCACTTACACAACGATATTGTTGGTATAGGTTTAATTTAGTAGAGTTTAATTTCCATTTGAAATGTATATAACACAACGAAATTGCTAGCAGAGATTAAATTTGTAGAGTTTGAAATTCTTTTTAAAATGTAATTGAATAAACGGCTAATGTCGATGATGTCATCATAGAAGCAATGAGACAGAAAGTAATATTGGACATCGATTTATGGATTGATGGTATCTTGATTGATAGCTTTATTGAATAACTTGCGAGGATTTTAAAGAAGAAAACATTGGGGCAACTTTCAAAACCCTAAACACCATTAGGAATTCCCTTAGGTCAGTCAAAGAGTTTGTTGATCCCATCGAACATAAATGCGTCTATATGATCCCGTGTTCGCATGGTAAACAATACATAGGAGAAACAGTCGTTCCTTTTGAATTAGGATTCAAGAACACGCTGACATCTTTCCACAACGTAAGACTCATCCCTCACTTCTAACATTCAGATAAAACCAAAACATCACATCCTCAGATTGAAGAAACCAAAAATAATTTTGCCGTGATAGATCACTATCACACAGGGAAATTCGTAGAGAAGCAATCAAATTGAAAACAACCTAATAATCTAAAACAGAGATGATGGATGGAAAATTAGTCAAAATTGATCCCCTACTCCTAGCCACATGTGAATAATTCTAAATATTAGTTTAAAAATATTTCACTCTATTGTTTATATATATGATAGAAAAAAAAAAAAAAAAAATATTTTATTAAAATAAATAAAATAATTAATTAAACAAACAATTATAATCTTAATTTTTTTTAATTATTGGGATTTCATTTCAATAAGTCACTCTTACAACTTTTCTGGCATTTATATACATGTTATTTTCTTTTTTCCTTCATCTTTCAAAAAACGCTTTCCTGATGACGGACCAAACTATTTGAACCGAACGTCGAGAAAACATAAACCTATGCTGATGGATCCGAAGAACTCTCTCAACATGTTTTATTTATTATATTAAGAGATAGTAACATTTAGACATCAATATCTTCTATTAATCTTTTATTTTGTTGTGACAACGAACCTTTAAGGGATAGAAATATATTTTAGAAACCAATATCATTATTATATTTCATTATATTATTAAAATGGATAACAATATACTAGATCCTATATCATTATTAGATATCATATTTGACAGTGATTTTATTAATGGACAACGATTTCTGGACAACTATTTTAACCGGAAGATAAGATGATGTGGAAGTTCTTTGTTAATCCAAAAGAAAACCCTTTGTATTCATGTTCTAAATATATTAATTTACTTGTTTATCTTTATATGATGTTAAACATTATGATGGTAAACATTATTGTCTTAACAAAATGTAAGTACTAGATTCTTATATGACATATGATTAAGCTATCCTTCAATAACATTTTATTATATAGGGAATTTAAATAGAATATCCATGCACATGAATTTTTAGATATTAATAAATTTATTTTTGTTTAGAAGTGTGGGAGACTTCCTTGAAAAAGTGTCTCATAAGAGAACAAGAATTCTTCTATTGGTCGCGACAATTTTAAATATTAAATTGACACATCTATGTCTTGTTGACTTGTTAATAGGGTGCTTAGTAGTCTTCTTGTATGTTGACAGCTAGTTTGGTCTCCTAGTATGTTGGATTTTATCTTGGGTCAAAGGTATAGATATGTTATGATTCTCCATGCCATCGGCCACTTATCACCTTTGCAGGACTTACATGATTCCCCGAAGTGATCATTGCACCGATAGGATAGATGTGGAATGATAACCTGATGAAGCCATGTGCTTCCCGATGTGGGTTTTGTTCGTTGTTATTGATGTTGGTACTTGATTCTGTAACTCTTAATGTGTCGGGTTTTATAGAGGTTTCTAGATACTGGTCGTCGAAGGCGTTTTGTTGGGTTGTTGATGTTGTCCTTTAGTTTGTAGGTGTTGTCTTTCTTGTGTTGGGTGGGTATCCATTTTTATCTATCTATTGATTGTATGATCTACGAAGGTATGATGCGCTTAAATGATGAGTCGCTATATTGTGCTGCCCGACCGAGTGTGTTTTGTTCATCATCATTAGGTTGATTATTTTTTTGTCGCTATTTCTTCCGCTTAAAACAAAACAAAAAGCAATGGATTTTTCTTTGAGTCTCTTGTAGTCATAACGACGAGGTCATTATAAGAAGGGATTCATCGCTCCTTTTATCATCTCTCATTAAACCACCACCCTTTCCAATTGTGGCATAGGAACTTTGATGTGTTTGAATTTTTTATATACTAAATTCCCATCATAATAATATAGAAGAATAAATATTAAACAAAAATAGGTGAGGAATTCAAGAATTTTATATTCTTGAAAGGCTAGAAGTACATAATTTTATTTGAATTGGCATTACACCACCTACACTCAAATCTCGGAGATACCAAAAAAATACATCCCTGATAAGGGTTGGTGTAAACCACACTCAAGCTCCATAACTGGTAAATCATACGAAGGTATACATACTCAGCTCTCTAGATTTGAACCAGGACCTCAGGAGGAAACACATGTTCTTAAATCATTAGACCACCGAGGTTGTATTAATTTAAGTTATAATATTAACAATATATATTAAATTATTATAGTATACTACATTAATTAGCTACTTTTATATCATTAGAATGTGTAAAAGTTTGTTTTGTTTGGACAAAATAGGTTAAGAAAGGAGGCAACATGGTTTTGACAACCATTTTAATTTGTTATTTTAAATGATAATATTAACCATTTATTGAATTACTATAGTATACTACATTAATTATTATTTTTATATTGTTTCTACCAAAAGTTTGTTTTCAAGTTGAGAAAAAAATACATTAAATAGGTTAAAAAAGGTGGAACAAAAGCAACATTGGTTTTGACAACAATTTTAATTCTCCTTATTTTAAATTAATTTATTATATATTAATATATAACAACATCTCCCCAGCTAGAGACGCAGCACGCTAGGAGTGCAAACAAGCTACTCTTTTAAGTGATGAGACTCCAAACAATCCTTCATAGCTAGATGAGGACCTTTTTTTTATCTAATAGATACAAAATAATCTTTGAAGACCTAATTGAGAGTTTGGTTGGTACTGAGTTATTAAGCTCTTCAGCTCTGTGAAGACCTACACTCTGTAATTGGAGTAATGAAGTGGCCAAATCCCAACCAAATGACATGTATTCATGGATAGGTAGTGTTGTAGATTATGTGATATCTAACACATCCTCTCAAGCTTCCAAACTAAATAACAACGTTGACTCTTAAATGACCATGATTTAACTCGATCATCATAAAACCTTTAACCCTAACTCTAAACTTTTCCATGCATAGAGCACCATTGAAGAGAATTTCGATAATCAAAGGAATTTGTGCTTTGACACTAGTAAAGTTGATTTTCTTAAAGGATTTAAATAGTAAATTAAACCCTCCCAACTAATAAGCACAACATTGAAGAACTATATCATACCTCCTTATGCACCACCCTTTCCACTTCTATTAACAAGTTCTCTCTTCGAGGTGTCCTATAAAAAAGAATAATAGAAAACCAACCTTTGGTATGATAAAGAATGTAAAATTATAAATCCATTAGAGATGCTTCCAATGAGTCCTTAAAACTCGAAAAGATAAATAATGCATAAACTCTAATTGAAAGGAAAAAAGATACTATATCAATAAAAGGCAAGAGCAACTTTCTCACAAATTATACAAGCTAACTCTAAGAAGTTCTGGAGCCAAATTTTGAAATGCAATACTAAAGAAATAATAGGATTCCCTTAAGGTACTGTAATTCCTACCTTAAAGTCTTTATGAGTTCCTAATGCCATGGACACCATTCTTATTGTCCCTACAAAGCTAAAGAAGTTTTTATTTAGATGACATAGAGTTCGGGTTGCTGCCTAAATGGAAAACTAAGGACATTGAAGGTCATCAGCTTAAATTTCTTAAAATCGGAGGTCCAATCCTTATCCCCGACATACACAAGCTCTTAATTTAGCAAATACAAGGCTTCCCTAAACCTGGATGCAAAGCCTCATTGTTCCTATTTTAAAAATGGGGATAGAAACATTCCCACTATAGGACCATTATG
This sequence comes from Picea sitchensis, assembly GCA_010110895.2. Lineage (NCBI taxonomy): Eukaryota > Viridiplantae > Streptophyta > Pinopsida > Pinales > Pinaceae > Picea > Picea sitchensis. The sequence continues at coordinate 21,471 of SNQJ01S0059381.1, forward strand.
ATTAGCTTAATTTTAGCCAATCTTATTATTTTGGAAAGAAGATTAGCATTTGTCTAAAAAGTCACGGTAAAAGATCTAAAGGTCTCACTGGTTTAGAAGATATCATCAATTGTGGACTATCTTGTTACCTTTGTGATCATTAAAGAGGAGTTCAGAAATACTAAAACCAATCTTTTGTTATGTTTTGTTGACTTTAGAAAAAGATTTGACATGGTTCTAGGGAAACCTTTCGGAATAGGTTGAAGAGAGAGATAAAAGTGCCTCGAGTTTGAGGGTTGTTGCAATAAGGGAGGGTCGAGAACGCTATTGCTAAGTTTAAAAACACTAAGGGCCGGTCAAAAGAGATTAACTAATATCGAGAGTCAAACAAGGTTGTCCCTTGTCCCCACCGCTTTGGTATATATACATTGATAAGAAGAATGCTTGGAAAAAGAAGGTTTTGTTGGCCCTACTCTCACCGGCATAGTCATCAATCTTCTTCTTTTATGCCAATGATATCGTTCTATGGCAACAGTCTCATGATCTAAAAACCAACTAAGAATCCTCAAGGATTTTGTCTAATATGAGTATGACTATTACTATTGATAAGACTAAGGTCAAGGATTATAAATCCAATAATATTGTCATGATATTTTGTGAAAAACAACTTTGAGAAGTGACTTAGCACAAATATTTTGGAACTGATATTCACCACAAGTTCAATCGGAATTAGAGACAAGAAAAAGATTATTGGGGGATGGAAATATTATCAAATTGAAAGCACTGTAAATCAATCCATCCTTGAGTTGGGATAAGAAGAAATTCATATTTGAGACTCTTGTTATACCTTTATTCTTTATGGATGTAAAGTCTAGGGTCAGAGTATCTCTCAGGAATCCTGGAGAAATTTAGAGCAAATGCAAAAGAATTTTTATAACCTATATCTTAAAATTAAAGAAAATATGCCTATCCCATCCTCCTCTTAGAAATGGCTGCCGCATTTGAGAGTATGGCTAAGATAAGAACAAATTCTCACAAGCTCCATAGTGAAATTAGGTATCATCGGGCCCCATTTCATGGGATGAAGAGTGTCACCTTTAGACACTAAGAAGGTTGAAGATGAAAAAGCACTTTCTCTCTTAGATTGTCCAACAGATACCCATATTAGATCTCATTTTCAAAAAATATTTATCACACTACCAACCTTCCTAACCTTTTAACTCAACAAAAGGCATATGGTGATCTTGAAAGTTTCTCTTAATGCTTTTCAAGCACGTAAACAAAATTTAAAGAATCACAAGTAATCACTTACTCCCTTAAGGTCCGATAGACCAATCTCGATTCATCGGAGGTTAAACTCTATCATCATCATCATCATATTAAATTATAATATAAGCCATATATTCACTAATATAGTATATAACTATATATATTAATTATATTATTTTTATATTTGTTTCTAATGAGTAAAAGCTCTTGCCTTTGTTGAGAAAAATAGGTTAAATTATTATAGTATACTACATTAATTATTATTTTTATTTTCAATTGATATTAATTGAATTCACCTAAAAACACTCCTAACCACAGAAATCTCAGCAATCATATTTTTATATTGTTGTTGAAGTAAACAACCATTGTTATATATATATATAAAAAAAAAAAAAAAAAAAAAAAAAAAACAACTATTGTTATCTCTTCCAACTCCATAAAACATCAATTTATTATTATAATACATATTAATATATTATTAAATTAAAATTCATAATTAAAATGAAAACATCCGGAAGGTTGCTGCCTTTCTTTTTTATGATATGCATCTTTAAGGTGACATTTGTGCATTGTAATTGGTATTATAATAAAGTTTCGCAAATTTATCTACAAACAATTTCAATTTTATAGTTGAGATATTTTGCTTCAACTTTTACCACGAACTCTGATTCGAGGAAGTGATAAAAATTCTAATTTAAATTAATTGTAATAAAGTTCCATAAATTTGTTTTATATTTGAGATATTTTGCTTCACCTTTTCACCATACAAACTATGAGCAATCACGTGTATTAAGAATCTTGGCACCAAAAACTTTTGTTGAGATATCACTATCGAGGGAAAAGTGAAAGATACCAATCCGTGTACTCAAGAGAGTGGTGGAAAATTACTTCGAGACAAGACACGAGATGATCTTACTGGACAAGACACGAGAGGTAAAATTTATCAAGACAAGACACGAGAGGAAAATTAGTACGAGACAAGACACGAGAGGTAAAATTTATGATTGTAAAAGAGAGTGGCTAAAAAATTGCTCCGAGACATGGCATGAGATAAAATTACTGGTAAAATTTATGAATGTAAATGAGTCAAACAGAGCTTCCAACAACCCCATGCGCGACTCCTCGGAAATCTGCTGGATAGTGTCGCTCGATAACACCGTTTGTGAAACCAAAGATGACGTGACGGGCATTCGGGCTTCTCCGTAGCCTTGTTACTATTTTTGTTGTTGTTATTGTGCGGAGAGGGCGAAGTCGAACTCGAATTTGAAGCGGCGGCGAGCTGAATTTAAACTATATATATTGAATGAACACTTAATTTATACATTGAATCTTCAACTAAATTAATATATGTATGACAACAATTTTTTAGAGTCTAAATTCTATTCTAAATGCTCTTACACAACGATATTGTTGGTATAGGTTTAATTTTGTACATTTTAATTTCCATTTGAAATGTATTTAACATAGCGAAATTGCTGGCAGAGATTTAAAATGTAATTGCACAACGAGTTAATGCTGAACATTGCTAGGAAGCGATTATATTGGTAGCATTATTGGACAACGATTTATGGATTGATGGTATCTTGATTGATAGCTTTATTGAATAACGATTTAATATTAAGAGATAGCAATATATTTTAGACATCAATATCTGTATTAGCTTTTATTTTGTTAGAAAACAATCTCATTAAGGGATAGCAATATATTTTAGAAAACAATATCATTCTTATATTTCATTAGTGTTAGACAACGATATTATTAAATGGATAGCAATATATCATTAGACCGCGATATCATTATTAGATATCAATTTTGACAGCGATTTTATTAATGGACAATGATTTCTGGACAATTATTTTAAACTGGAAGATAAGATGATGTGGAAGTTCTTTGTTAATCCAAAAAGAAAACCCCTTGTATTCATGTTCTAAATATATTAATTTACTTGTTTATCTTTATATGATGGTAAACATTATCATGGTAAACATTATTGGCTTAACAAAATGTAAGTACTAGCTTCTTATATCACATATGATTAAGCTAGCCTTTGGCATGGGCATTCGGGCTCCTCCCTAGCCTTGTTACTATTTTTGTTATTGTGCAGAGAGGGCGAAGTCAAACTCGAATTTGAAGGGCGATTGTCCCGGGCATATGTTGAGCTTCATTTATCTGGTGTTAATATTTTAATTTATGTTAATCACTTAGGTGGCTCATTTAGGTGGCAATCAGTTAGCTATCAAAGTAATTTTTAAATATGATTAAGTAAATGTAAAAAAGTAAACACATAAATGAATGTCTTTATAATAGCTAGGAAGTTAATGATTGAAATCACAGCCATTTATTTTGTGTGACTACTAAGAATATTCCGGCCATATTTAATCCTGTCCATAAAAAACTTATTAAGCACTAAACCCCTATTAAATGTGCCCATTGTCAATAGGTATAAGCCTTTCAACGTAATCAACAAGAAGTGTGAGTATCATCAATATTCAATATTCAAGTCTTCAAATGATATCATTTGACTTCAGTAATGTGATATATTGTTAGTGCATATCGAATTTTCTTCATTCAACTTTCAAAAAAATTGACAAAATCTTCAAAATTACACGTTGGATAATGGAGTTACCTTATGTAATTTCAAAATTTTAATTAATGTATTTTAAAAGTTAGATAAATTTTGATTGAAATTTTGAATTGAAAATTTTGTTTTAAAAGAAAGTTTTAAGCATTATGTACCTCTCATTAACAAGGGATAAGAGTTAATGAGTTAATGAAAGGAAAAAAAAAAACTAATTTTATAAATTAAATAAGGAGGGGGTGGAATAAATAAATTTAAGAAATCAATGAAAACAAAATAAATCTAAAGAGTGATTTAATACACATTGTGCAAGTAATTAACAATTTGGAATTTAAGATAAAATTGGAATAAAGATAAAGAAAAGGTTACTCATTAAAAGGAATCTAGAGTCTAGTTAACATTAGTCTAACTAGGAGATGTTTTCTATTTTAACTCAACTCAGTTTTAGAAAGGCGCCAGTCATTAATAAGAAATAAAAGGAATAAAGGGACAACTAGGAGTGATTTGACGAACGTTTTTAGAATGGGTGAGGGAAATTGATTTTTAATTAAATTAAATTGTGTATTTACTTGTGCAACTAAGGGAACAGGTGAGAAGTTTATGAAGGAAATAATTCCTAATTAAATTTAAAAAAATGAATTAAATGTGCAAATGGCAAGGTGTCACTAAAGAAATTTCATAAAACAAAATGGTTGAGAGGAGGTAAGGGGAGAGATTGGCTATGAGTAAGGTTATGCTGCAAATATTCTAACTGGTTTTACTTGTGAGAGTTGGGATACCCACCATGAGAGAGAGAGAGAGTGGGGGCTCTACCTTACAAGGCAAACTCAGAGCTAGAATAATTTTTGGTTGTGTGTGTGTGTGGCCCCTCTACGACTTTGGGGGATAAGGGGGAACAATATTACCCCTAACATTGGCTAGGAGGTATCGGTGATGTCTCAACGATTAGAAAGCGGGAGGTCAAAGGGAGGGCCTATGTGGAGGAACATATTCAACTTCACCACCTTCGGTTACAATATTTTATTGAAGTTAGAATTGCAACTATCTTAGGTTTAATTGTAAAGTAGAGTTCTTGAAATTGGCCCGATTGTGATTGCAAATCTGAATTTTACTGGGTATGAGAAACTTGAATATTTTCCATGAAATTGATCAATGTAATAAATTGTTTATTAGAGTTTTCAGTTATTTAATGTGCATGAAAGCGGGCTTACCTGAGCTTAATAGATCTGGTTTTATTTTAAAAATTTGTTGTTGTATTGGGAAAACTCTTGATGGAGTTTTTTTTAATAAAGGATTTTTGGAGTGTGATGCCAGTTCATTTTCTCAGCCAAGTATATTGAAAACTTAATCGATGTTCTCCCATATAATTCATAGGTTTTTTATTCCTCGTTGCATCGAGTTAGATGAATTACTGTTCTTTCATTGTTTTCTTTCTCCCTATACTTTGCTTGTAGGTTGGATCAAACTCCAACACCCTCTGCGTTATACCATGATTTTACCTTACGATTCTCCCTATACTTTCTCTGCATTTCAATTTGATCCTACCTTGCTATTCTTCCTTGGGTTTTCAAACTACCATCCTTTACTTCTTCTATGTTTTAAATGAGTCTCCCCAAGGGCGTTTCCCCTCATGAATTCATCAATGGTACTACGCTCCCTTATGTGGATAATCACCTTAGAATTCCCTAGCGAATGGAATAGACTTGTGATTTTTCTCTTGCTTACCTAGCGTTTTTACTTAGAAAAACATCTGTAATTACTTGTGTTTTTCTAGATGCACAATCTGTCCAGCATGTAAATTCTCTTGCTGTTAATTGATTTCATCCCTCTACGTTTTTTATGCACAACTCGTCCAGAAGGTAAATCTCATGGCGAATTCCTCCTTCCTCAATGGAAGATCCATCTCTGCATGTTATCTAATGCTTGATTGTGCTTTCCTTCCTTCATCAATGGCATAATCATCTCTTGAGTATCACCCCACCCTCTTGAGTATCACCTTGAGTATCACTCCACCCTATGAGTGTCTAAGACTATGCAAATATCCTCGTTTAATGAGTGATTATACATTTAAAGAGGGTGTAGGGGTTCCTCTTCCTTTGGTTATTTCAAATCAAATTAAATTATAGGATGAATGTTGAGAATGATTACGTTAACCCTTGAACGTCAATATTCTTAGATGAAAGGAGACTTGGACTTCATAGTGATTTCTTTGAGTGGGCATTGGAAATGGGGCTTAGAGGTCAATTTTTATAATAAACAAGGAAATGATCAAGAATCAATACCCGTTGCCAAGGATTGATGATCTATTCGATCATATGAAAGGTGTGACAGTGTTTTCAAAGTTCGACTTGAGATCAGGGTATCACTAGTTATGGATAAAAGAGGACAACATCCCTAAGATCGCCTTTAAGATGAGTTTACTATTCTACTATTTGGACTGATGAATACCCCAGGGGTATTTATGAGTTTGATGAACGGGGTGTTCCGCGAATAATTGGACAAGTTCTTCCAAGTATTCGTTGACGATATTTTGATTTACTCTTGGATTATGGAGGAGCATGGAAAACACTTGCGGTTGGTACTATAGTGTTTGAAAAAGAAAAAATTGTTTGGGAAACTGTCTAAATGCTTGTTTTATCAATCAAAGATTGACTACTTAGGGCATGTCATCTTCAACGAAGGTATCGTCATGGATCCAAAAATGTTCAAGGCTATTATGGAATGGCCTGCGACAACGAATGTCCCTGAAGTGCGCAACTTCATGGGTTTAGAAAGATACTATCCATTGTTCGTCGAGGTTTTTTGAAGTTAGAAAATCTGATTATGAAATTTTAGAAGAAAAACGAGAAGTTTGTTTGGATCGAGAAATGCACAGAGTCATTTCGGAGGCTCAAGGAGCTTTTGATGACAACACCAATAGTAAAGGTCCTTGACATGGACACAAACTTCTTGGTATGCATTGACGCATCCAAGGAAGGATTAGGCTGAGTCTTTATGCAAGACGGTCGAGTGATCACTTGCATCTCGAGAAATTTGAGAAGGCATGAGGAGAAATATGTGACACATGATTTGGAGTTGTTAGCCATTGTTTATGCCTTGAGAGTTTGGAGACACTAACTTATTGGACAAAAATTTGAACTAAAAATGGACTACCATGGACTACAACACATCTTTACGCAAAGTGACTTCAACACGTGACAATGGTGTTGGTCAGAGTTGATTAGAGAGTACGATTTAGAGATAACTTACATAAAAGGGACAGTGAACAGAGTGGTGGATGCGTTGAGTCAGAGACCACACATATTTTTGGTGATGCCTCTTCAGACGAATCTATGTAAAAACATTCTAACTTTACAATGCGATGATAATGGTACAAGGAGGTCAAGGTTTTTATCTGACAAAATACAATGATGATACCAAAATTTAAAGGATTTATTATGGATAACGACGAATTATTGAGATTTAAAATTCAAATATCAAAGCACCATTAAGATGGCACCTTTTGAGTTTCCTTACGGGCGACCGTGTCAGACAATTTTGAGTTGGGATCAGCTTGAGGATAGGGTCTTGGTGGGACCAGAAGAGATCCAAGAAATGGAAAATCAAATGCAAATAATAAGACAAAGGATCAAGGAATTGCGGGATCGGCAGAAGAGTTATGTTGATGCGCATTGTGTCGACCGTAGTTACGAAGTTGGCGATCGAGTCTTCTTGCAAGTGAAACTCCATAAGAGTTCGATCAAGTTTGGAATGGGTGCTAAAATATCTCCTAGGTTCATATGACCTTTCAAGAATGTGGAAAAGAAGGGGACCGTGGCCTATAGACTAGACTTGCCTAAATCTTTAAGGTGTATGCACAATGTTTTTCACGTATTTGTTTGTAAACATTATATTAGTGATCCTACACATTTTATTGACATGAGTTCTTTGCAGGTATTTGATGAGGGTACACTCACGACAGAGCCAATCTACATCCTAGACTATCGCATTTGTAGCTACAACATCAAACAATAGATCAGATCAAGGTCTAATGGGACAACTATAGTCTACACTCGACGACCTGGGAAGATGCATATGATATGCACCAACAGTTTCAATTTGTGTTTGATAAATAGACTTATGATACTGTGATACACTTTATTTCGGCACTTATTTACTATGAAACTTCGGAACAAGTTTAAACCAAGAGGGGGTGTATGTAACATCCCACTCTTGCGTGCACTAAGAAAAATTATTATTTCTATTATTCGTTTTTATTAGGATTATTAGATATTATCGATTTGATGATATGTTATTTTGTTTCATTCACATAGACAAGTGCTATTGACTTGTTTCTCCTGAGTGAGCAGGATTCTGGACATTGAGGATGCATAGGCATCGATGAAACCCCTTGGACTCTGGATTAAGTCAGGGAGTGGACTATTCGAGTTTGAATGTTGTTGATGTGACATATGTACATATGATTAGTTGTTATGATGATTAATTATTATTGCTGACATGATTCATTGATGGATGCAGGGTGACAATAGCTTACCGACCAGATTCACATGCGGAGTAGAGGGGTCATGCACAACAACTAGAGACTTTGAGGGAGAGGTGTGGCAACAACCCTGCCACAACCTACTAGCACTCTCGTCGTAGCTCGAATTGTAGGTTAACGATTACCTAGTTTGAGAAGACCCATGATGCCATGAGGGAAAACAGTGACAGTCTCTCATGATGATTCACGCAATAAGGCAACGACCTTATTCCTTAGAGGCCCTTAGTCTCTCACAAGATCACCTGGTGGAGTATTGACTCCAGGGGTTTAACATCTACCAAATTCAGTGAATAGGTGAGTGGCACCCTTGGAGCACGTACTGCGTCTTGAAGGAATTGTTGTGCAAGGAAAATGGGAAGAGGCAAGTGGCACCCTCGGAGCACGTAGTGCGTCTTGAAGGGCACGTCGCGCAAGGAAAATGGAAAAAGGCGAGTGGCACCCTTGGATCATATAGTGCATCCTAAAGCCCACGTTGTGATTTTAACTAATAAGTGAAAAAACCTTGTCGGACTTAAAATGAATGATGTGATAAGTAAGTTTTAAAAACAATTTTTCCTCATAAAAAAATGTTACCCAGCCTAGTGAAATTAAAATCTAGGTATAATTAGAACATGTGGTAAAAGAAAATAAATAATAAATAAACATGTAACAAGAAAGGGGTAAGAAATTCCAACTTATTTATTAAAGTCAAAATTATAATGGAGGATTAATTTAAAAAAAAAAAAGGGGGTAATGGTTGTTTTTATCTACATTTTCTAAATTAACTTTTAGTTAAAAAGAAAAGAGGGTGAATGGTTGTTTTTATCTCCACTTGATAAATTAATTTTTAGTTAAATAGGAAAAAGGGGGAACTTAAAAAAACTAAGAAACTTAAAGAAAAAGGGAAACTTAAAGAAAAGGGGAAACGTAAAAAAAAAGTTGAATGTTAACTTAGTAAGAAATCTTTCCTTTGTAACGTTCTAATTATGAACTCAACTAGGAATTAAGTAAGGCGTAAGTCATTTAAGAAGTATAAGGGAATTTTGGGGACACCGAGGAGCGTTTTTAGGAATTCTCTTAGGTGGATGAGGGAAATAGGAACATTTATTTAATTAATAAAATTGATTTTTATGGTGCAACTAGGGGATGGGTGACATGTGTATGGGAGAGGTTTTTTGAAATTAATTAAATGGAAAAGGAATTTAATGACAACTTGGGAAATTAATTAGTTAAAAACTCTATAAAAAGGATGGAGGAGGAGGATTATGGATATCATCTTTTGGCGTAACGTTTCGCTGCTGAAATTTTATCTTGACTGAAGTTTCTCTTGTGGGAGTTGGGATACCCAGCTCAAGTAACGAGTGGTAGCTCGACCTTGAAAGGCATGCTGGGTGCTAGCATTTATGGTATTGTGTGGGTGGCCCCTTTTCATCTCAGGGGGCTCAGGGGGAGGAAAAGCACCCCTAACATTGGCTGGGACATACCAGTGAGGTCACATCAATCGGCAAGCGGGAGCTTGACGGAGCACGCATAGGACAACGACTCTGAGCTTTCACATTTGTCTATGGTACGCATGTGTATATTTGAATTGAATGGTAGTTTAACTATTTTCCTGCACCTTCAACAATGTACTTGTATTGTTTTAAAGTTTATGTTTAATGAGGGTAACATTATCCAGATATTTCATTTTATCTTTCTACAATTTGTCTTGATGAGCCTAGTGTTTTGATCAGAGAACTTAAATTCATCCCAGCCTTATGCTCACTGTATTTTTAATTTATTCGCATGGAAAACCCAAACTCTAATTGCAATGACCTCTCCGTGTTTGTTTTTCTTGATTTAATATGAAAACAAATTGTGTTTTTATCTTCTATCCCTTATCCTTAAGTTAATAGTATGTGCCTAAGAAGTCGGCCATGAGCGTAATCAACTGTCTTCACTCTGGTGTTTAAGACAGATTTAAATGCCCTGCTTTCTTGTGCATGAATAATAAGTGAAGGAAAAAAATTCGCCCAACTATCTATTGCTTACTTATCTATGTGTTTTTATCTTATGATGAATCTCTAATCTTTGCGCCTTCTTGTGAATGAGTATCTGTGCATTTTGATTGATCCCTTGTCGAATGATTAGTCTATGTGCCTTCTTGTGATTGAGTATCTTTGCATTTTTGTTTGTTTCATCTCTAATCGATTCATCTATGTGTTTTCTTGTGGATGATTATCTCTGCGATTTATCTTTGCAATTTCTTGGCATATTACCCAACGCTTCATTGGTATAATCTATGCAATTTTAATGATAAATCTCAACACTTTGTTTGGTATAATATCTATGGTTTTAATGATATATCCCAACACTATTTTTGGTATAATCTCTTCAATTTTAATGATAAATCCCAACGCTTTGATTGAAATAATATCTATGATGTTAATGATAAATCTCAGTGCTTGGTTTGGTATATTGACTGCAATTTACATATATTGACTGCAATTTTAACCTATAGTGACTTCCATTTTAATATATACTGGGTGCGATTTAATATATAGTAACAAAATTTTTAATATATATTCATTATGAATTTACCCTTGCGATTTGACCATGGCGACTTTACTCTGCGATTTCAACATAATATCCTTACCACTGAAATGTGACCATTGCTATTTTATTACTGTGATTTTTAACTCTGCGATTTCATTATCATTATTAGATACCAATATCATTATTAAATTTATTAGACAACAATATCATTATCAGATAGTGATATCATTATTAGATGTGTTAGATAAAAATATCATTATTAAATAGCGATATCATTATCAGATATCGATAGATGTCATTAGAATAAACATCAATATAGCATAGAAAAACCTGGGGAAAAGTACTCAGCATGGCAGAGAAAAGAGATAATTTCGGATAATAGAAAGCCTCTTAGAGGGAAACCTCCCTTTTACCCCCACTTAAATGTTAAAATTACAAGATGATTCCAAAATGAAAATGTCTTGGTATATATAGGAGACTAGGAGGTATGAGTACAACTATTATTTTCCTTGGAGGCTTGTAAATAAAAGAATAACTGTTTTGGTAATTACAGAAAACTAGTGGCCTAAAATGACATAAATAAAATAACGTGACTAATCTAATATGCCCCAGTGGTGGAAGCCAGGCCAATAATGGGACTTAGCATGCCCCTCCTTAAGGACAAGTGTTGTCCACACAATGCTTGAGTAACTCTGGATGCTTATATATAAAGACTCATCTTCCCAAGTGGGGAAATATTCAATAGATAGTTTCCTCCATTTAATGAGATATAGAAATGGATCTGTTCTGATTGAAGAATTCTTTGTGTCAGTGACCCGAGGCTCAATATGATTTTCCTTCCTAGTCAAGTTCTAACAATATAGTTTGAGCTGGGATCTCTTGTCTAGCTATAACTAACTAGCACAGAGCATGAAACATGTGAAAATGAGGTGTACTACCATTGAAGATCTTTTGACTGACTCTAATTTGTATGCCATGGTACAATTATTTTGCAACACCTTATAAAGGGCCATAGTACTTTGGTGATGAATTATTATCCTTCTTGGCTTGCTTGAGGGACATCTGTTGTATGGTTGTAGTCTTAAAATATTCAATCCCTACATCAAAACTTCTTTCACTTCTGATGTTGATCCACTTGTTGTTTCATGTGATTAAGTGCCATGAATTGAGGAGTTTTCCTTTAAGATTTGGAGAATTTGTTGTTGATTCTCGATGTGATCTTCTGCTTGAACCTTAGATTTTCTTTTAGAGAAGAAGTGATGGAAGGAGGAATTGGTATCCATAAAAAGTTGCATAAATGGTGTCATTTGTGTTTTAGGTGTGAAAGGAAGTGTTATACCACTAGATACGCCAGGGTAACCATTTGAACCATAGTGTTTGTTTATGAAAGACAAAACAACTTGAAGGTATCCTTCGGACATTTGTTCACTATCTCGGTTTGTCCATCATGTGGGGATGATAGGATGAGCTATAGGCGATTGAGTATGAAAAGCAGAAATAGTGCACGACCAAAAATGTCCGATTGAATATGGGATCTCGTCACTTACAGTAATCTTTTGGGGCTACCATGTAGCTTTTGAATTGTCTCCATGAATCGCGATTGTAAATTGTACTAGATTTGAAGGGATGAGAGAGTGCACAAGATGGTGCATGTAGTGGAGTCTATCAGCAAATCACTAGGTACTCTTTCCTTAGGACTTTGGTAACCCTGTGATGAAAATCCATGGAAACCTCCTCGGTATTTGACTTGGGATGGATAATGGTTAATAAAAGACACAGGGGTCTAATTATTTCCACCTTATTTTGTTGGCAAATACACATTTTCTGCCACAATACTTTGAACTTTGATAGTTTAAGGCCATCCCAAAAAATCCTTCTTGACTCTATGGTAGGTTTTGAAAATTCGAGTGCCCTCCTCTTTGGAGGTGTACAATTCCAATAGTACCTTTGTTTGAGTTGGTAGTTCTTACATAAATATAAGTGATCTTTGTACTATAGTGAATCCTTTTTCCATGTAAATGTATGCGATGCACTGGAATCCTACGATTTTACCCAACCTTTGAATGAGAGTCCTTTTTAGGTCATTTTCATTCATCCCTTGCTTCTATTCCAATGGTTGGATGATGAATGGCCTAAAGGCCTCAACATCTTCATCCTTTATTGAGTGCATCTGTGCTAACATTTTGCTTCCTTTTTTATAGATGGTTTCAAAATCAAAGCCCAATATCTTAGTTTACCCATTTTGTTGTTCTTCTAAAAATAGAGTCTTTTGTTTAAAGAAATTATTTAAGACTATCATGATGCATTTTGACCTTGAAGTGCCTACCTATTAGGTAAGGGACACCATTTTTCAATACATGTGAAATTGCCATCATTTCCTTCTATAAATAGGTTTGTGTAAGTCCCTTCCCCTTGAGTGGTCGACTTTTCAAAATTCGAGGGGCCTTCCTTCTTGCATTAAGAACAACACCAATTCCATTTCAGGAGGCATCGTTCCACAATAAAGCTTTTTGTGAGGAAGTGCGGGTGGTCAAGGCGGGGAGTTGTACATCCTCTTTAAGTTGTTCTAAAAGCTTTAGTTTCCTCTGGAGTCCATTAAAATGCCTCCTTCTTAGTTAGTGTTGTTAAAGGTGTTCTTATTATTCCATAGTGTCGAACAAACTTCACTTGATTGTGCCCTGTCAAACCAAAATCCTCTAAGTTTTTTCAATGTTTTTGGGAATGTCCAGTCCATCATGGCCTTAATCTTGTTAGGGTCTGCCTTGACACCTTCATGATATACAATGTATTTAAATACTCTACACTCTTTTACTCCAAAGAAACATTTGGATGGTTTTAGCATATAGTTATTTGCTCCTTTGGTAGTTGTAGCACCTTGTCAACATGTTACTGTAGTCCTCCCAAGATTTTCTATAGATTAGTATATCATCAAAAATACTAACACAAATTTTTGAAGGAAGGGGCTTGAAAATGGAATTCATCAACCCTTGTAATGTAGAAGGTGCATTTGTAAGGCCAAAGGCATATTGGAAATTCACTTATTCTTCATGAGTTGAATGTTGTTTTGGGATATCGCTACACTCCTTCCATTTTGATTTGATGATACACAGGCAGTCAATTTTGTGAAATAGATTGCTCCATGTAGTTCATCCTAACAATTCATCAATCACGGGAATGGGAAACTTATCTTTAATAGTGATCTTGTTGAGCTCTCTATAATCACGGACCACATACACCATGAGTTATCTTTCTTGAATACCATTACCAGTGCAGAGTAAGAACTTTAGCTAAGTCAAATAATGTCATATTCTAACATTTCTTCAACCATTGCACTCAATTTCACTCTTAAGGCATAAGGGTATGCAATGGCACGATGTTGGAGAACACTCGGGGAATTAGGTGAATTTCATGATCATGATTTAATTGGTGGGAGACAACTTTAGAATATCTTCAAATACTTTGGAATGCTTATCAATGATCCTTTGGAGATCTTGAGGAATAGATGTGTCTTAGATGTTTGAACATCTAGTGAGCATAATTTATTTAATAATGCCTCGATGCCCCTTTTCCAATAATTTTGTCATGCTTAGATTTAGAGCTTATCACCTTACCGAGGCTTCCTTGTGATACATCTCAACTCAATTTCTTTTCCTTCCAATAAAATTTCATGAAAATTCTTGAAAATTAAAATACTTGTTCTAATGATTGTAACCATTGGATTCCTAGTACAACATCACCTATTTTCCCACCCATGCATATGTAATCATTGGACTATTCGTACATATTCCCCCATATTAAGATTAATCTTATTGCATTTTGAGCAATTGATAGTTCATCCATCGCAATCATTACTTGAAACTACAGTGTTGGATATGCCACAAAGGGAGTGAGATCTTTGCTGAGTATGGTGAATGAAATTATGATCTTACATGATCAATTAGGACTATTACCTTTTCTTTTGATGTATCCTTGATCTTGAGGGGTTTTGAGGGTGCTAATTCCAGCCAATGCATTTACTTACGCGATATAAGTGAGGAGTCAACTCTTGAGGCGAAAGTAAAGCTACGTTTTCATCTTGAGATGGTTCTTGTTCTTGTTCTTCTTCATCTTCACAATGTATGTAGAATAATTTCTTCTCCACCACATATGTTCCTTCTGGCCTTCTTTGTCCTGAATTAAAGCATAAACCTTTTTGCTGCCTCAATTGTTGAGGTGTCAACCTTGTAGGTTGAGTGTTTTAGGAAAAGAACATTATTCTCTCTATAGATGTTAGGATAGGTCCTTCTAGTAGCCATAGCCATGTTTTGCTTTCCAACATTTCTTTCCACCTTAAATGCATTCTCAATGATTTGGGTTCCCAAAGGAAAACCTCATGTTGAATGTTATCCTTTAAAGTTACTATGAATACGTAAATCAAGTGCTCATCACGGAATATCGGTTACCTTTATATTGATTCTTTGGAAGTTCTCAGTAACAAATGCTTGAACCCTTTTGCTTGAGATTTATCAATTGGCTAAAGAATGTATTACTCCTTGTATCATCATAGTGTGATATCGGCTATTCTGTGAAAATGGTCCAAGTGACAAGTGATTTGCGAGAACAAAGAAATACCATCGATACCAAACAAATTGATTAGGTTCTAAATGTAAAGAAGCAATTCATACCTTTTGTGTATGTGGCACATTATGAGATCAAAGAATTGCTCATCTTGAGAGTATCCATGTGATTGGGTCCTTGCCATCAAACTTCTCGTATGCGATCTTAGGAGCGTGGTTGATCTTCAAACCAAAAGTTGGAGTTTCTCCATTCTTGATTCACCTTCCTTGTGTTCACATCATGAATTTCATAGGATTCATTTTCACTTTCAGAGTGTCTTCCTCTGTTATAATTTTTCAATACTTCCATAGTCTCCCCTTTTAAACCATCTATCATAGTGTCCAACAGCTTCCATTGAATCCATCTTGAGTATCCAACTTGGCTTCCATTGAATCTTACATCAACAGCTGCATTTAACAGATCCCATCTTAGCTTCCATTGAATCCATCTTATTTTGTAGTTCATTTTATGTCCCCTCGCTGTTTCTTCACCTTCATCAAAGAGTCCGTGGGATTTTCTAGATGCTTATTTGGTGTAGAAGTTCCCTTTTGAGTGGCATGTTGGCCAAATATCACTTTTTGAGTCTTGATTTACAAAAGAAGACAATAAAAAAAAAAAAAAAAAAATATTTCTTCTATTGTATCTCCCAATTTTGGCCCTTCTAGGTATAGAAAATTTCTCTTATGTATTTCTCTAATATTTCTTCTACGCAGTACCACGGGTCTAATCAAAATTTGATTATTGCCAAGTGGAATTCAGTGCTTCCCCACAACTTGCCGATTTTTGGCCTCCGAGGAGATCTCACTTGTATAGTGTACCCCACGCAAAAATAATTGATATAAAATTATAAACTACTTTTAAAATAATACATCTTGTCAAAATCCAATTACAACCGGAGTCCATGATTTGGATACCTGGAATAAGTTAATGATTGTTTACGGAACACCTTCTTGAGACTAGTCCAATAGGGCTAGTCGGATACCCTATATTACGAGGGGTGTATATATACAAAATTTAAGATGACCGAAGGTGACACACACACCCACAGATGTATTACTAATTTCTCTAAATGGTCTCAGGAGTTCAAGGTCTGAAACATTAAAAATTGTTTTATAGAAAATTCGCAATGGCTCATTTAGGGATGATTCGAACCCTATCTTATCACGGAGTTGTATCTCGAAGAAAATTAAAGACCTCGAGGAGATGAATTTTGAATAGCGTACCTTGACCGATCTATAAATATCCTCCAATCCATTTTCTTGAAACGTTTTAGAGAAAAGCAGGTTATGGCGAAAATTCCACAGTTAATGTAATTATAGCGGCCAGAAACCCCAAGACCTTGAGCTTTGATACCATATGTTCAGAACCAAGAGCATCGAATATGGCATACTTAGAAGAACTTCAAAAAAATTACTCAATGCCTTTAAAAAAGAGATAATTTAAGATAAAAATCCTCTTCGACGGGGCAACCTCCAACAAAGCAAATCCCATTTAGAAAAAAAAAAAAAAAAAAAAAAGAAAATGTCTCCTTGGTATATATAGGAGACTGGGAAGTATAATTACAACTAATATTTTCAAAGCCGACATAAATAAAATAACATTACTAATCTAAATTACATAACTAATGGACTAAAGGCGACATAAATGAAATAGCATTACCTAGTCTATAGTATGCCCCAATTAAAGAGTGTGAGCCAATAATAGAGCTTAACAATATCAATATTAGATAGTGATATATTATTGGACTACAATACCATTCTTAGATGTCATTATTTATTGGACAATGAAATTAATATATATACAATGAAATTAAACTATATATATTGAATGGACAATGAAATTAATATATATATATTGAATGGACATAATTTCTACATTGAATCGACAACTAAATTAATATATGTATACATTGAATCGACAACTAAATTAATATATGTATGACAACAATTTTTTAGAGTCTAAATTCCATTCTAAATGCACTTATACAACGATATTGTTGGTATAGGTTTAATTTCGTAGAGTTTAATTTCCATTTGAAATGTATTTAACACATCGAAATTGCTCGCAGAGATTAAATTTGTAGAGTTTGAAATTCTTTTTAAAATGTAATTGCACAATGGGTTAATGCTGGACAACAATGCCATTGCTAGGAACCGATTATATTGGTAGCATTATTGGACATCGATTTATGGATTGATGGTATCTTCATTGATAACTTTATTGAATAACAATTTAATATTAAGAGATAGCAATATATTTTAGACATCAATATCTTTATTAGCTTTTATTTTGTTAGACAACGATCTCATTAAGGGATAGCAATATATTTTAGAAAATAATATCATTATTATATTTCATTAGTGTTAGACAACGATATTATTAAATGGATAGCAATATATCATTAGACTCGGATATCATTATTAGATATCATTTTTGACAGCGATTTTATTAATGGACAACGATTTATGGACAATTATTTTAAACTGGAAAATAAGATGATGTGGATGTTCTTTGTTAATACAAAAAGAAAACCCCTTGTATTCATGTTCTAAATATATTAATTTACTTGTTTATCTTTATATGATGGTAAACATTATTAGCTTAACAAAATGTAAGTACTAGCTTCTTATATCACATATGATTAAGCTACCCTTCAATAACATTCTATTATATAGGGAATTTAAATAGAATATCCTTGCACATGAATTTTTAGATATTAATAAATTTATTTTTGTTTACGAGTGTGGGAGAATTCCTTGAAAAAGTGTCTCATAAGAGAACAAGAATTCTTCGGTTGGTTGTGCAAGTTAAATATTGAATGACGTCACCTTGCGTCTTGTTGACTTGTTAATTGGGTGCTTGGGTATAGTCTTCTTGTATTTTGACAGTTAGTTTGGTCTCCTAGTGCGTTGGATTTTTTCTTGGGTCAAAGGTCTAGATATGTTATGATGCTCCATGGTTACTATCACACCTATCGCCTTGTGACGACATAATTCCTGATGAGGGGATCATTGCACGCCCTCATAGATAGATGTGAATGATAACCTGGACGAAGTCATGTGCTTCCCGATGTGGGTGCATTGTTCGTTGTTATTGATGTTGGTACTTGGTTTTGTAACGCCTTGATGTTTTTGGTTTTACACATCATAGAGGTTTCTAGATACTAGTCATCGAAGCCATTGTGTTGGGTTGTTGATGTTGTCATTTAGCTTGTGGGCGTTGTCTTTATTGTGTTGGGTGGGTATCCATTTTTATCTATCTAGTGATTATCACATGATTCCTTCAATTGCATGATGTGCTCAAATGATGAGTTGTTGTTGCATGTTGCCTGATCTGAGTGTGTTGTGTTCGTCGTCAAGTTGTGTTGATTAATTTTTGTCGTTGTTTTCTTCCTTCTTAAAACAAAACAATTTTTTTTCTTCGAGTTGCTTGTAGTCGTAACGACGAGGTCGTTATAAGAAGGGATTCATAGTTCCTTTTTATTATCTTCATTAAAACCACCACCCTTTTGCAATTGTGGCATAGGAACCTTTAGTGTTTGAATTTTTTTTATACTAAATTCCCATCATAATAATATAGAAGAATAAATATTAAACAAAAATAAGGTGAGGAATTCAAGATTTTTATATTCTTGAAAGGCTAGAATTACATAATTTTATTTGAATTGACATTACTCCACCTACACTCAAATCTCGGAGATACCAAAAAATACATCCATGATAACTGTTGGTGTAAACCACACTCAAGTTCCATAACTGGTAAACCCTACGAAGGTATACATACTCTACCCCCCTCTAGATTTGAGCTTGTGACCTCATATGAGGAAACACATGTTCTTAACCATTAGGCCCACTGTGGTTGTATTAATTTAAGTTATAATATTAACAATATATATTAAATCATTATAGTATACTACATTAATTATTATTTTTATATTGTTTGTGAATGTGTACAAGTTTGTTTTGATTGGACAAAATAGGTTAAGCAAGGAGGCAACATGGTTTTGACAACCATTTTAATTTGTTATTTTAAATTATTTTAAATTATAATATTAACCATTTATTGAATTACTATAACATACTACATTAATTATTAATTTTATATTGTTTTTAATGGGTAAAAGTTTGTTTTCGTTGAGAAAAATACGTTAAATAGGTTAAAAAAGATGGAACAAAGGTAGCATTGGTTTTGACAACAATTTTAATTTATTATTTTAAATTAATTTAAGTTATAATATTAACAATATATAACAATATCCTCCTGCTAGGAGTACAGCTAAACAAGCTACTCTTTTCAGTGATTACTGCAACCATAATCCTTTATGGCTAGATGAGGACCTTGTTTTATCTTATAGATAAAAAAGAATCTCTGAAGACCAAATTGAGAATTTGTTTGGTACTAAGTTGGTTAAGCTCTTCATCTCGCAAGACCTAATAATTTGCAATGGAGAAATGAAGTGGCCAAACTCCAACCAAATGACATGTATTCATGGGCTAGGTAGTAGTGTTGTAGATTATGTGATATCTGATATCCCCTTTTTTAACCAAATAACAACTTTTGACTTTTTAAATGACCATGAGCCTAACTTTGATCATAAACCTTTAACCCTAAATCTAAACTTTTCCATGCATAGGAGCACCATTGAAGAGAACTCTGATAATCAAAGGAATTTGCGCTTTGACACCAGTAAAGTTGACATTTTCTTAATGGATTTAAATAGTAAATTAAACCTCCTAACTAATAAGGACAATATTGAAGAACTCTATCATAATTTTAGAACTACCCTTTCCACTTCTATTAACAAGTTCTCTTTCGAGGTGTCATATAAAAAGAATAATAGAAAAACCAACCCTTGGTATGATAAAGAATGTAAAAATGCTAGGAAATCCATTAGGGATGCTTTTAATGTGCCCTTAAAACTCGATAAGATCAATACATACAAATCCCTAATTGAAAGGAAAAAAAGATACTATATCAATAAAAGGCAAGACCAACTTTCACAACTATACAAGTTGGATCCTAAGAAGTTTTGGAGGGAAATTCTAAAATGCAAAACTAAAGAAAATAATAGAATTCCCTTAATGGACTGCAATTCCTACCTTAAAAGTCTTTACGAGTTCCCTAATGCCATGGACACCATTCCTATTGTCCCTACAAAGGAAGAATTTTTTTCTTTAGATGACATAGAGTTTAGGGTTAAGCGACTCACAAATGGGAAAGCTAAGGACATTGAAGGCTACCAAGTTGTAATTTTTAAAATCAGAGGACCAATCCTTATCCCTGACATACACAAGCTCTTTAATTTAGCAGTCAAACACAGCTTCCCTAAACCCTGGATGCAAAACCTCATTGTTCCTATTTTTAAAAATCAGGAAAGAAACATTCCCTCTAATTATAGGACCATTATGATTAGACTAATTTTAGCCAACCTTTATGGAATTATTTTGGAAAAGAAGATTAGCATTTGGCTAGAAAGTCACATTAAAAGAGCTAAATGCCTAGCTAGTTTTAGGAGATATCATTCAACTGTGGACCATCTTGTTACCTTTAGGATCATTGCAGAGGATTTTCGCAATACTAAAACCAATTTTTTTTGTTGTTTTGTTGACTTTAGAAAAACTTTTGACATGGTTCCTAGGAAAAACCTTTGGAATGAGTTGGAAGAGATAAAAGTGCTTCTCAAGTTGAGGGTTGTTGCAATAAGGATGTATGAGAATGTTATTGTTAAGCTTAAAAATGTTGAGGGTTGGTCAAAACTTTAGGATCATTGCAGAGGATTTTCGCAATACTAAAACCAATTTTTGTTGTTGTTTTGTTGGACTTTAGAAAAAACTTTGACATGGTTCCTCAGGAAAAACCTTTGAAATGAGTTGGAAGAGATAAAAGTGCTTCTCAAGTTGAGGGAAGGTTGCAATAAGGATGTATGAGAATGTTATTGTTAAGCTTAAAAATGTTGAGGGTTGGTCAAAAAGATTAACTGCAATATCCGAAATGTTGTCCTTGTTCCCTACCCTTTTGGCATATACATTGATAAGTTAGAAGAATGTTTGGAAAAAGAAGGTTTTGTCGGCCCTACCCTCATATATCATCAATATTCTTCTTTATACGATGATATCATTCTTATGGCAAGGAGAGTCCCCATGATCTTGAAAACCAACTACAAATCCTCAAGGATCTTTGCTCCAACATGGGTATGATTGTTAATATTGATAAGACTAAGGTAATGATTATTAAATCTAATAATATTCTTATGATACCTTTGTATATGATAAAACAACTTGAGGAAGTGACTTCATACAAATATCTTAGAATTGATATTCACCACAAGTTCACTTGGAATTATAGCATTGAGAAAAAAAAGGATTATTGGGATGGAAAGGTTATTATAAGCTTGAAAGCAATTGCAAATCAATCCATCCTGAGTTGGGATAAGAAGAAAATCCTTTGACTCCTGTTACACCTTTTATTCTTTATGGATGTAAAGTTCGGGGCTGTAGTATCTCTCGGGAATCCTAGAGAAAGATAGAGAGCAAATACAAAAATAATTTTATAAACCTATAATCTCTAAAATTAAAGAAATATGCCCTATCCCATCCCTCCTCTTAGAAAAGCCTCTCCCATTTAGGAGCATGGCTAAGGATTAGATAATACCTAATGGATAAAGGTTCTGCCAAAACAACTTGGCATAAAGAGGTTGCCCTAAAATTGTTTCAAAAATCAAGTCATAACCACCATCTACCCAAGCGAGGATGGCATAAGCCTTGCATTAAGCAAACTATTGGGGAAACATGAAAGAAAGCATTTGCAGAATAAAGATTACCATTAAAAAATGTCAAATCAAAAAATTTAAGGAAAACTCTTGGTGTGATAAAGAGTTAGAGGAAAAACAAAATTATCTATCTATTTTGCCAAGTGTAAAGAAAAAAAAATAAGCATTGCTAAGATAAGAACAAAATTCTCACGAGCTCCATAGAAAAACAAGACATTGGACAATTCCTAAAACACAATGATGAAATAAAGAGTTTGTCACCTTTGTGACAATAATAAGGTTGAGGATGAAAAGCACTTACTTTTAGATTGTCCAGCCTATACCCATATATCCTATTTTCAAAATATTTATCACACTACCAACCTTCTAACCCTCTTAACTCAACAAAAGTATGGTGATCTTGGATTCTGGAAAGTTAATGAAACAAAATTCTAAAGAATCACAAGTAACTCCAATCTCAATCGAGGTTCATCATCATCATCATCATCATCATCATCATCATCATCAGTCACCATCATCATCATCATCATCATCATCATCATCATCATCATCATCATCATCATCATCATCATCATCATCAATATCTTAAATTATAATATAAAGGTTAAAATAATTTTTTTAAAAGAAAAAAAAATATTATTTTTATATTATTTTAATGGATAAAAGTTTGTTCGTGTTGAGCAAAATAGGTTAAATTATAGTATAACTACACTATTATTATTTTTATATTTGTGAATTAGGAAAAACCACAGTGGTATGAATTGAATTCACCTAAACACACTCCTCACCACAGATCTCAGCAATCATATTTTTATATTGTTTTTGAATGGGTAAAAATTTGTTTTCGTTGGACAAAATAGGTTAAAGAAATTGAAAGGCATATGAAAAGAGTAGGAGTTTCAGCGTTAGGTATTAGTAATTTCAAGTGGCCTGTATCTTTGAGTATTGCGTAAAAAAAAACCCTATTGTTATCTCTTTCAACTCCATAAAACATTAATTTATTATTATAATACATATTAATATATTATTAAATTAATAATATATATTAATATATTATAAACTAAACTCATAATTAAAATGAAAACATCCTGAAGGTTGCTGCCTTTTTTATGATATGCGTCTTTAAGGTGACATTTGTGCATTGTAATTGGTATTATAATAAAGTTTCGCAAATTTATCTACAAACAATTTCAATTTTATAGTTGAGATATTTTGCTTCAACTTTTGCCAATGAAACCTTGATTCGAGGGAAGTGATAAAATTCTAATTTTAAAATTAATTGTAATAAAGTTCCATAAATTTGTTTTATATTTGAGATATTTTGCTTCACCTTTTCACCATACAAACTATGATTCAAGGAAACAAATGATATGACCTTATGAGCAATCATGTGTATTAAGAATCTTGGCACCAAAAACTTTTGTTGAGATATCACGATCGAGGGAAAAGTGAAAGATACCAATCCGTGTATACTCAAGAGAGTGGTGGAAAATTACTACGAGACAAGACACGAGATGATACTACTGGTAAATTTTATGAATGTAAAAGAGAGTGGCTGAAAAATTGCTCCGAGACATGGCATGAGATAAAATTACTGGTAAAATTTATGAATGTAAAAGAAAATATAAGGAATGTAAATGAGCCAAAACAGAGCTTCCAACAACGCTACATGCGCGACCTCGGAAAATCTGCTGGATAGTGTCGCCTGATACCTACCGTTTCAGGAAACCAAAGATGACGTGGACGGGCATTCGGACTCCTCCCCAGCCTTGTTACTATTTTGTTGCTGTTAAAGTCGAACTCGAATTTGAAGGGCGTTCGTCCCGGGCATATGTAGCGGCGGCGAGCTGAATTTGCCGACGGGAAAGAGAAAACGCTGATGGAATGGCGGTCACAGAACCAGCGAAGTTGAGTTTAGCGTTGAGGTATCTCAGGCAACACACTGCAGCGTCGTAAGCACGGGCGGCTTGCTCATCGGTTTTGTAGGGTTTTGGGCGTCCGGATTTCGGACCCCAAGTGCCCAATTTTTGCATTCTGTCATGGTGGTGCGCCCGGGCTTTCAATAGGTATAATGATCGGCATCTACTTTTAATTAAAAGATTGATTAATCTGTAAGTTTAATAGGTATATTTTTAATTAAAAGATTGATTAACTGTATTTTCAATAGATATAAATCTTTCTCTCTAAAAATGTCTATTGTGTATTTTTTTATAAGACAAATGGTGTTTTATGTTATCAACTTTAATTTTGAAACCATAATGATCTGGGCGTGGACTACCCAGTATTCAGATAGTGTAAAATTTGGTAATGTATAGTTGTGCTCTCATAAGCATATTCATTTAAAATTTTTAAATAATCATTAGGGCATTTCATTAACATGATTATTCATTAACTGATTACCTACCACTACACGCTTATGCAGATGTATTGATGGCAAAATGTCTGGCGACAATATGTCATGGCCTCTCGGAGTTCATCACCCACTCCTTTAGTGGCTAGGCTAGTTTATGTTCTTGCAATTTTGAGCATGTGAGTAGATTCAAATTCATTGTTCCCAAATTAGTACTAGATTATAGATTGTAACCAGCACAACCACATGATTGTGGCTGATAAAATGAACGTTAAAGGCTTATTTCATTTACAAACCCTTAGGTTTCTCTTATAAATTATGTTGGTAAATTGGCGAGGAACCACATAGCTGCTATGGCATTCCATCTCTCCTAGAGAAAACATCCGCCTTTCCTTTACCACATGCAGCTTTGGTCTCTCACACAATTCACAAAATTCTAACCCATAAGAATATGATCTTCACTGTCTATGTGATGTGTATCGTTGTTGGGACATTTACATTGTTGTCCTCTTGAGAGAAAACTCCATAGTTTCCACAAGAGCTTGGCAATTGGCATTTACTCATCGTTTCACACAATAGTTGGAAGGGCTCTTGAATTCCCATTGCATATCCTCTCAGATTTCCATCGTAATCCAGTCTTACGTACACAGCATCTGACGATGAATTTGACTAGGCTTTGACAACCTGCTAGAGGTAATAATGCGGACTGAAAGATGAAATATCACACAGACGTATAGTTTAGAAACCTCAAACTAGACTTGAATCGGGCCATAAAATAGACACATTGAAGCAAATACCTGAGCAGTTTTGGTCCAAAACGAGAGCGCTCTTATTGTAGATATTCCACATCCAATAAATCTCGGAGGACGCAGGATAAGGTCCCTTGACATAAAGTCCCAGCCTCGGCCCTCACGGTGCTGGCGAAAGCCCGCAGATGCATTACATGGGGACGAAGAACGAAGCATATCCCCTGGCTACGCAGGAACAGCCCAGCGTATGTATCCGTGGGATTATTGTCGCTTTACAGAGTGGCATTTGTCATGTTTACTTGGAGCAATCGCTTCCAAAATGCGTCTTCGTTCCTATGACCCTTTGGCTCCGTGAGTCCGTGACCGCGCAATTCTCCACCGAAGTGGATGACCACCATTAATCGAAATCCAGAGGTATTCCATCGTAAAACGCGCGCGGAATGCACAAATGGCGCGCTCAGCGTGCTATGGAATTTTACTACAAACTTAATTCAAGGAACGCGGGTACGCAGAGTTTTATACATATTAATTTTTCTTAATTAGTTAATCTGTCAATCAATGGTTAGAGAAGTAATTTATTAATCATATTAAGTAAAATGAAAAGGTAAAATGCAACTTAAGATTAAATGCAAGGAAGTTATGAGTATTAAATTTCATCCATTGATTAGAGTACGACTCAGTATCATGCCAAGACTTTCAATTGTTAGCCATAAGATTATAATTTTAGATTAAAAAGGTGATTAATTGTGCCCATTGTCAATAGGTGTACTTTCAACGTATCATTGAAATTAAAATTTTAATATCTAACTAAGAATCTCGATAAAATATTTTATCATATTAGAAAAATATTATCATTATCCGCCGCATCTCACCAGTTCGTTCTTGCAGCCTTCAATGTCGTTTAAAACCACAATTTTACAATGGTCAAATAGTATTATGCATAAATCGAACATCCTAAAAAACTCCTTGGAACCTGGAATATGTATGCTTAACCATTGAAATCTGTTATTCCATCCCGCTTTTCTAAATTAATGTGTTTTAAAAATGTTTTGGAAAAGGTAAAAAACATAGAACATTTATTTCAAACTCCCATTTATCCAACAAAGATGGAATTTAAGGGACAAGTTTGTCCATCATATACTATTAAAACTTTTTGATACCGATCACTATTCTTCCTTGAAAATGTCACAATAGTAAAGTTATCAGAACTATCAAATTTAAACTATTGTTCCATTTTGAAATTCCAACCCTAGCTGTCCCCTCATCAACTCAACAATTTTTTTATCGAGTAAATAATAACAAAACCAATGAAAATGATGGTGGTAACATTCTAAAAGAAGACTATATATAAAACCAATGAAAATGGTGGTGGTAACATTCTAAAAGAAGACTATATGTGTGTGATTTCATTAGATAAAATAATGCATTGTTCTTGTAAGAAAAAACATTCATTTTATCCTTTGGATGGAAAATTTCAATTCCGCTAAGAAAAACTTTGATTCTATCCTTTGAAAAATTTCTGATTTTGTAAGAAAAACCATTGATTTTATCTTCTATTACGGAAAATTTAGAATCACCGTAAGAAGATTTTATATGCAGCCATTTGTGTTGGATTTTTTTATGGACAATTGAATGTATCGGATTTTTATTATTTTATTTTCCCATAGGCATCCCTATCAAAATTGACTCGATTAATAATAAACTTTAATTTCAAATTTTAATTTTATGTCCATCAATTATAGATGTTGGGATATTCTTCGACATCTTAAATCAATGGATGACATTTAATGTCCATAACTTCTTTCTCACTTTTATAAAGACATACTTTTATGTGTTTATCTTTTCACATTTATTTAATCATATATTAAAAAATTACCATCACCACCTCATTGCTATGTTTGAATGATTAGCTGACAATACCTTATGCCTCATTGCCATGCTATTGGGGAAAGCATTTTATTTTGGTTTTTATTTTTGTGAAAGAGGTGGACATTTCAATTAACAATAAACATTTCAATTAACATGCTAGATTAATTGATAGATGCATATGGTGGACCATTGAGAGTTTCCGGGGTTGGTCACTGGGAACCGGGGAAGGAAGATTTTCCAAAAGTCCTGAAAGGAAACTGTGATTTGATCGTAGTCAATGATCTAGGAGGAGATTTGGACCATTGAGCATCCATGAGGATCATCGGGGTTCTAGAAAAATAGGGGTTCTAAGAACAAAAGTCATTCAACTTCGCAAGTCATGAAGTCCTGAAAGACCTCGTGATTTATCCCTAGGTTACGAGAAAATTGCCATATGGTAAGAAGTGACAGGAGGTGCTAACAACCAGTCACGCGTTGACTCGTGGATCAAGGTTTCAGTATTCGAGTGTTCACAAGGGAAAGAGTCATGAGGCAAGAAGTCATGATTCATGAAACGTGAAAATCCTTGGGTATGGCTCGTGGTCATAGCCGGTGCTCATGTGAGGGTGAATCTTATTCTTGGTGTTGAGACGTACAATCAGGTTTCTATAGCAGGACCTGTGGATTTGTTTAATAGAGGTTCCTGCAGGGACCAAAGAGCTGTTCCATCTCGAGGAGAAGAATAATCACTACTACATATGGGTGGATTATTCCACGAAATGTTTTCACGCTTCCACTAGTTTCATATTTTTTTTAAACAGGGCGGGATTTTTGTCACTATTGCCATGAAAGTTCGTCGCAATATCGACAAAAATCTTAATTTAACCTAGTCGGGATTTTCGTCGCTATAGCAACAAACTTTCGTGGCAATAGCAATGAAAATTTTTTCTATCTCATTGGTCGGTGTTAATGGCTAGTTGACTATTTTATCTATATATACGTGAATTTAAGAGATTTTGCGACACAATTGCTATAGTTGTGACACTGTTCTTGGCTTTTGTTTGAGCTGTTTATTTTTTCCATCACCCAC